>MU226370.1:252865-274727 GCA_018584345.1 Thuja plicata | reverse complement strand
ATCCATTATATTTCTATTATCTCTAGCAGCATCGTATGATTTAGAGGTAGAACAGATGGATGTGAAGACAACTTTCCTTCATGGTGATTTGGAGGAAGAGATCTATATGTCACAGCCTGAGCACTATGTTCAGAAAGGTAAATTCTTTGGTTTATAGATTAAAGAAGTCTCTGTATGGTTTGAAACAATCTCCTAGGATGTGGTACCTTAAATTTGATGCCTTTGTGTTGTCGATTGGTTTTCTGAGATCGAAATTAGATCATTGTGTTTATTTATAAGTTGACAATGATTGCATTATATGTTGATGATATATTGTTGATTGGGAAGGGTATGGGTATGATTTCTAATTTGAAGTCTCAGTTGTCAGCATAGTTTGAGATGAAAGATCTAGGGGCAGCTAGGTATATTCTAGGTATGGAAATCAGCATAGATAGGTCTAACAAAAAACTTTGGTTGAGTCAGAGTAAGTATGTAAAGTCTATGTTGGACATGTTTAGCATGGAAAATTGTAGACCATTGTGTGTTCCTGTTTCTATGGGGACAAAGTTATCTATGGATGATTGTCCAAAATCTCCTAGTGAGGTGGATGACATGAGAAAAGTACCTTATGGGAGTGCAGTTGGTAGCCTTATGTATGCTATGGTCTGTACTAGACCAGACATTGCCCAAGTAGTGGGAGTCCTAAGTCAGTTTATGGCTAAACCTGGACGGGTACATTGGGATGAAATTAAGAGAGTGTTTAGATATTTGAAGGGTACATTAGAGTATTCCATATGCTATCATGGAAACTCTTCTGGAGCTCCGCATTCAGTTTGTATTCGTGGGTTTGTGGATTTAAGTTGGGAAGGTGACATTGACAATGTGAGATCCACCAGTGCCTATGTGTTCACTATGTTTGGTGGTGTCATCAGTTGGATGACTAAGCAACAACCTGTGGTTTCTTTGTCCATGATAGAAGCAAAGTACATGTAAGCTACTCATGCTTTTAAGGAATCCATTTGGCTTAAGAGACTATGTTTTGATGTTGGTGTTGATGCAGGACAAATTATAATTTGTTGCGACAGTCAGAGTGTTATTTTCCTTGTGAAGAATCCAACTTTCCATGCCAGAAATAAGCACATTGATGTGTGGTTTCACTCTATGAGAGATATGGTAGAGGATGGAAAGGTAAGTTTGGAGAAGGTAGATACAGTAAAGAATGTTGTGGATGCATTGACAAAACCTGTGGGCACAGAGAAGTTCAGATGGTGTTTAGAGTCTATGGGCCTCTCGGCCTATAGCAATAAAATCATGTTATTTCCTTTGGCTCTTACAAGGTGTTTGACAAGTGGGATAATGTTAGGAATAAGGTGTCTCAACCTTGTATATTTCCTTACATTTGATATTTTCCAAATGTTGGCACTTTGGACAATGTGTAAGGTAATCATAACTAAAATGGTTATGACAGATTCCTATGATGATCATTAATATTTGTAAGAGATAATTATGGAAGGCTTGATGATGGGTGAAGACGTGAAAGACATGTGGCAACTAATCAGTTGAGTACTGTACACTCTTCTGCAGTCGTGGGGTTTAGGGTTTACGACTACCTTTGGAAGTTTCCCTAAAAAGTGAAGTGCATGATATAAGCATTTTTTAGGGTTGCAAATCTAAGTGAGAAGTTAGTGTATTGTTGGAACATTTTTATGCTGCCGAATTTGTCTTCAAGTGTCGATTATCTCCTGAAAGAACTTGCATTGCAAGTGTATTGTAAACAGTATTAGTTTTGATTAATACATTGTGCAGGTTTTGGAGTGCTGGGGTTTTTTTACCGAAAGGTTTTCCCCAGGGTAAATCATTGTGTCATTCTCATTTTTCTATGTATGCATGTTATTGTATTATCATTCTGTAATTGCTAAGGGTTAAATCTGAATTTCCATGATCCTCTTCTCAGGAGTTTAGCATAGGGAACTATTTTCCACACACTTAGTTTCATTTCAGTGTCATGCATGAATTCTAGACTTAGGGCACAAAATTCCCTTAAGTGATCTTGAGGATCTGATGTTCCTTCATATTTTTCATATTTAGGATAAATAGCATTTGTTGGAAATGGTATCATGATTAAAGACTTATCAAATGGAAATTGACACAAAGCTTCGATAGAAAAGGGTTTAGGAGCCCCACTTTATTTTATTGTGTCCAATTGCATCTGGAAAATTGGGAATTATTTGTTCATGATTTCAATGGGGTTAGCCTCTGCTTCTTCTTATTTGAGTTTGGTGACATCATAATCATATAGAAGTTTGAGACCTGTTTGTGCTAGGTCTAAGAAATATTTCTCCTTGTCTTTTACTAACACTTTTTCCATCAGTTTCATGAAGAAAGGGCTTTGCATAGCCTCATTAACCTTTTTATCAGTTAACTCCTCATCGTTAAGGTCAATGTTGCCCCCATTGTTGTTATTGTTCGACCCCTGATTGTTAGGGTCAATGTTTGCTCCTCCATTGGTATTTTTGTTGGACCCTTTGTTGTTAGGATCAACATTTCCCTGATTGTTCCTATCCTTGTTCACATGATTGATCTAATCGGGATCTATATGGCCAAATGGGAAAGATATCCTCAGTTCTACTTCTTTGATGGGTTCATGTAAGGGCCTTGTAGAAAAAAGATCACCTGGAAAGGGACACTCTTGCCTTAGATAAGATCCGTCTGGTTGTAGGGTAGTCTTGATGTAATGGGATCAAGTAAAAACCGGCATTAACATATATTGAATGAAGATCTTAGGTTTTTAACTCACTTAAATGATCAATCTGTGGATAAATTTGCAAAATGTCCAATAATGGCGGATTCCAATCCAGTTAAGTATTCACAGAGGTAAAACGTCCAAAAGGGTATCCAAAAATGAAACTTTCTTGTTTTCAACCCCTTGGCATATACCCACTATTTTCCCTTTTAAATTTCTGGGTGGCTCTTACCTGCGTGTAGGTGACCTTTAGTTATTAGTACGAGGTCACTGGAAATCCTGTACGCGGTGCTCTACAGTTAGCAGGTGGCATTTTCATGTTGATAGGTGGTTTTAAAATGTTTATATGCGGCACTTTCCAGTGGCTTATGTGGTTGTTGAATGATTTCAAGTGAAATTTTATAATCCATAAGCGGCCCAGTTTCATTTGTACGCGGCTCTGAAATGATGGTACGCGACGCTTTGCTGATCAAAGTTGAATTTATCAATTTTTTTTGTATTTTCTGGATTTAAAATTTTTAAGTCTTTGATCAAATTTATCAAAAAGGATTCTTGTGTGAAAATAGAGTACAAGCTCAAAAAACACATCAAAATTATACCATATCCCTAAAACCACACTAAAAGTGTATGTTCTTAGATGTTTTGACAGGTTTGCACAAGAATGTCTTCCAAACAGTCTACCTTAGAGTCAACAAATTTGGCTTTTAATAATGGCTCTACAAAGGTAGGTCTTCTACTTTAGCAAGGTCTCAAATTATTCCGGTCTAAATCTTGACAAGATCCTTTACCCCCTTGTGGGCTTCCCACACGCACAAAATTACAATTTTGTGCAATCCTGAAGGACTACTAGAGGAAGTGAGGATGACTTGCACAAGTTTTAGTCACTTTCTGATTAAGGAGAAGTGCATTTATTTATAGTGGGTCGGACGACATCACAATAAAAGAAAATATATCCCACTTTGGGTCGTTCCCTCTCACCATCCTCATAAGGCAATTATCGGGAGGCAAACCCTTTAAAGCTCTATTTAACTAGCATGAATATGGAAAGCAAGAACCAAACTCAGTCCAACAAGTTTGGGAATCTAATTTACTCAAAGAATGAAGAGCATATCCCTATTGTTTTTCTTTGTTCCAAACACCTCAAATAGACTTGTTCATTTTCAACCTCTTGACAAGGAGGTTCTTAAAAAAAAATGAGATGTGTGGTTCAATTAATCCTCCCTTTCTTTTTACCACCCAAACTTGACACTTTTGGCTTTTTGATCAACTTTGAAATGTTGAGAGCATATACCTAATGTATCATTTGAACAAAAAATAGTAGGGTGTCCCTAATTAGACTAGATTCAAATAATTTTCCACAAGTTAAGCAATGCAAGCTTGATTAGATAAATACCTGATTTTTTGAAGCTAGCAAGGCTAGGCGCATTTTTGAGTGTTTTGGCTTATTTTCCACTCACCTAGTGGCGATCGTTCCCACTCTGGCTCCTCCAACAAGTTAGTCAACACAAAGAGAGACAAAGTGAAGAAGAAAGACAAACTCCCTCCTAAAATCTCTTTTAATGAAAATCTTATTAAACCAAAGCTTTATGAGAATCAATTAAAGAGTGGGAAATTTTTTCTTGTAAGAAAAAAACACTTTAATGTAATGATCATACAAGTGTTCCTCCTCAAATAAACTCTCTAACAGATTGGCTGTACGTATTTCTTTGTCATTTTTAATTTTGATTCTCACCTCTTTGCTAAGCTTTGTGACCCGCTTCTCTGGTTTTTGTACCTTTGGGTGACTTTTCATCTGCGGGACAGAAAAACACAGAGTTAGAACAGTGAGCAAATCAATAAAAACTTGATTTAAAGGAAAAGAATTTACATGGTATTTAATAGCTAAAAGGCAGCATTTAAATTCTAGCATGCGTAAATATAAACTTGCTAAGCGTCTTTTAAATCCTACTAAGCGGCTTTTAAAAAGTCACAGATGGCTAAATAAAATTAACAGGCGGCATAGGAAGTATAAGAAACGGCCAAAGGTTGCTGGTAAGCGGCTCTTGAAAAATAGTAGGTGGCACACTTTATCTAGCCAATGACATGCTTTATCTAGTAGGCGGCCCACTTTATCTAGCACGCAGCTTAAGAACGAAAGATGGAGATGAAAGAAGCTCCGTAGGTGGCGTTTTATTGTTCATAAGCGGCTCTTCTCCTATTTTCTACAAAATAACAATAAGAATAAATAAAAACACACAAAAAATTATGATAAAAACATTCGCAAAGAGGCTTAGAGCCCCATGGTGGGCGCCATTTGTGTGTGTAAGATTAACACCTTCATGAAATTAGGACTAATAACAACAATTCCATGGAAAGAAAATATGATTTATTCTAAGAATTGAAGCTAAAAATCCATATCATCTCATGGTTCTCTATCTAAGATTTGTTAAGAGAGCTCTCAGGCTTAATCTCTCTCAAGGAAAATCCTAGAACGAGAAATAAATGATAACCAATGCTCAAATCTAGCTTAAAATGCTCAAAATGCTCCAAGATATGTTAGAAAACAACAAATGCTCCTAAACAAGATATACTAAAATGCTATGCAAATGCTAAAATGTGATCAAAAGCTCTCAAATGCTCTCCATATACCTATAATAAGGATGCTTTTTCTCTTGAAATTCTTGGATTCCAAACACAAAGGAAATGGCTTGTATTTATAGCAATTTCCCAAGGGTACGGGGTAGAGTGAGTTGGTCATGATCAGACTTTGGTTAAGTCAAAAGCTTTGAGGTGTTCTCAAATGGAGGGAAATTTGGTTGGTTTTCTCAAAGAAATTAGGAATTAAATAACTCAATCATTTAATTAATTTAGCCATGGGAGGGTGAATGGGTTGGATTTGATCTTTTTGATTTGAACTATACAATTGAAAAATCAATTGTATAATTTGATTAATCCCTTTAGGCTTTGAATTTAATTTTGTGATTTCATGATTATTTTATCTTTTAATTTGATTTGATTTTTGTCCTCATGATTTGATCCATTTGTTTTCCATTGAGATGAGATTTTAAGGCACTTGGCTGAGATTTATAATTTTGAATGCTTGAGATACACCTGGTCAATTTTAGGTGTCTACACTTGCCTATACCAAATCATATACTTAAAACTATATATTGTATTTGTTCTACCATACTTAGTCAATTTTGTATCCAATCCTTCAATAAATCCAAAATATAATAAGTGACCATGAGAAATATGTATAGTTACCATCAATGAAACATACAATCCATCAATAATAGTGTCTCTTGCGAACAAATAAATGGAGGAGCTAGTATGAATATCTCTACATTAAAATTGGTAAAAGCGTTAGGATACTCTGAATGTTGTGTCGATGAAACTAAAAAGATCATAATCAAAGCTTATGATGATGAGGAATTCCCTTAAAAAGGCATGATCACCCTCCCAATCAGACTAGGTCTAGTAACACAAGATAATGTATTCAAAGTGTTGGACCTAGAGCTAGGATACAACATGCTCCCAGGGAGACCATGGATTCATTGCATGCAGGAAGTGTCATCCATGTACCATCAATGCCTTAAGTTTACTCATGGAGGAGTAGAAATAAACATGCAAGGTAATAGAGATCATTTCCTATATTGTACAAAATTAGAAGGATTCATTTCCAACCAAGTACCCAATAATAAGGAAGCATCCATTGTTTCCTCATCTCAACACATAGATTCTACCAGTCTTTAAAAAATAATTGTTGAATCCACATCGAAAATCAAGATCTAGATTCAAGAAAAGGGATGTAGGTAATACACCTATGCAAGCTCATTTTTCATAGGAAAGTTACCTATATTACCTTGTACTAATGGAAAACTAAGACAAGCTCTTGTGAGGAAACAAAAATAACACTTTTCTTTCATCCAATGATTTTTGTAAGATGGGGTGACATACATGAAGAAGTAATTAAAGATAATTTATCTTCTTGGCTATATACAGATGAAGAAACCCCTAGGTTCACAATCCTAGTTCATAAATATGGATGGGGGTGTGCTATTGTATAAAAGAAAGGATATAATAGATGTTTTGGCCTTAGAAAAAAGGACAAAAGAATTGTAGAATTAATAAAACTTACTCAAAATCCAAGGTTTCGTGGCTTAGGGTACCAACCGCCAGAATAAATAACTTTGAGTATCTTGTTACTTCTTGACAATGGTGCTTGTGTTTACAAAAATGTTGATGCATTTGAAGAGTACCATTCTGACATAGGCTCCTAAGAATATGGGTGGGATAGCCCACATACTACCATTCCCCTCCACCTTAACACTTACATTTCCCACTTATCCGCAAGATAGACCAATAGATCACAAAGTATGGATCAAACAATTATGGAAAAAATATGATCCCTCATCCTATTCCTCATCAGAAACCCATGAATCCATGTCCAATACATATATCAACACCTTGAATGACCTTTCCATTTCCTCCTTTCAAACCAAGGATAACATAGCCTTGGTCTACCCTGAATTAATCAATTGGGAACAACAAAATACACCAAACCTAGACATATTTGAGAATTACAAATCATTAGATGAGATCTTAGGATTGAGATAAGGCATACCACTAGGAGACCATAAAGTAGGATTCAATATTGACTTGGATATGGCAACATATTTTGGGGAGTTATGTTAATCCTATTGTCACAAAAATGAATATAAAGAAAATGTAAGGTTCTTAGGTGAAAACTGAAAGGCACATTCAAATCATAAAATATTAAAAATAAAGGACATTTTTGAAGGTGAAAACCTCCTTGAGGAACTCGAGAATGCAGAGATTGACATACTCCCTATCAATGAATAAAAATCACCACTCCTTGCAGAGAAGACATAGGTCATCAACATAAGTACTAAATAGACCAAAAGACTAATACTTATGGTAGAATCATTAACAATAGAGGAAAGAGAATAGTTCATACTGTTCTTCAAAGACAATAAAATCAACTTTTCTTGGTCATATTATGACATGCCTGGATTAGATACATAACTAGTACTTCATAATTTACCATTGAAACTAGGGGCAAAGCCTTATAAATAAAACTATTTAAAAAGCATCCCAAAATAGCACTACTAGTCAAAGAAGAAATAAAGAAAATTTTAGATGGAGGTTTCAGAAGGCCTATTGAATATGCTAACTAGATATCTAATTTGGTGCCTATAACCAAACCTAATATAGATATACAAATATGCATAGATTTCAGGGACCTGAACTTGGCATTCACAAAGGATGAATTACCTTTACCTAACATTGACATGATTGTCAACCTGAATTATTTGTACAAGATTCTATCACTCATAGATTGATTCTTTGGGTATAACCAAATAAACATTACACCACTGATCAACACAAGATAGATTTTAGTTATGCTTGGGGAGCCTACTGCTAGTGTGGCATGCCCTTTGATTTGAAAATCATCGGTGCTACATATCAAAGATCCATGGATGCTATTTTCCATGATATGATGTACATAATAAT
Organism: Thuja plicata; assembly: GCA_018584345.1. Classification (NCBI taxonomy): domain Eukaryota; kingdom Viridiplantae; phylum Streptophyta; class Pinopsida; order Cupressales; family Cupressaceae; genus Thuja; species Thuja plicata. Next base: position 266,491 of record MU226370.1, on the reverse strand, counting down.
GAAGGATTATGTATATGACATATTAGCAAAGTCATTAGAAATGAATCTGCTCCTATATGTATTATAACTCATATTTGATAGACTTTAAGAATAAAAGGTCACATCAAACCCCCAAAAATGTGTCTTTTGGGTCACTTCAATTTTTTTTGGGGATTCATTGTCTCCCACAAATGGATGAGATAGAACCTAAAAAGGTCCAAGTAATATTCGAGATGCCTCCACCAAAAATACCAAAGAACCTTATAACTCTACAAGGTCGATTACAATCATTCAGATGATTTATCTCACAGTTGGAAAACAAGTTCATCTATTCTATTATCTACTTCACAAAGGCATAAAATTTGAATGGGCAAACAAGTGTTAGAATGTATTTCAAATATTAAAGGACTATCTCCTTTTGGCACTAGTATTAATGTCTCCTATTCTGGATCAACACCTACTATTATACATTTTAGCTATAGAGTACTCAGTGAGGGCACTATTGGTACAAAATGATTCAAAAGGAAAGGAAAGGACCATATACTACATCATCAGACACTTGTGACCTATGAGCTTAACTATACTACTATTAAGAGAGCATGTTTGGTTGTAGTTTTTGAGAAATTCAAACACTACACGTTGATTCACAAGATGCTCCTAATTGCAAAGATTGACCCAAGAAAATAGTTGTTGAGAAAAGAAACATTGAGAGGGAAGCTAGCCAAATGGGTCATGATCCTAAATGAGTTTGACATAAACTATGTAGACAGAAAAGATATTAAATGTCAATCTATTTTCAATCAACTAGAAGATGGGACTTTACCTTCAAATCATTCGATGTTGATAGAGTTCCCAGATGAAGGCATATATTATTTAGAATAACATAAGTAATGGAATTTATATTGTGATGGCTCTCACACATAGAAAGGATCAAGCATTGATATAGTCTTCATCGCTCCTCAAGGAGACTCTATTCCCAGATGTTACAAGCTACAATTTGACTACACAAAAAACATTTCCAAGTATGACATAATCATCATAGGCTTGAAGACCACATTTGAATGGAATATCTAACATATATAGGTATATAGGGACTCCCAATTGATATTAAAGTGAGTCAATGGTAGTTACAACACCAAGGATGAAACATTTATTTCATATAAGGCCATGAAAAAAGATGTTAAGAAATAATTTGATCCTATATCATTTGAGAAAATCCCCAAAATCAGGAACAAGGTAGAAGATTCCATGGCCAGTGTAGGAACTTTTCTTGACATGCCACCCAGAGTAACACATTGTGAGTTCTTGGTTGAAAAACTAATGGTCCCTGCCTATGAAGTCCTCACATATGAGGTTATGTGAAAACATTAAGGTCTCAATTCCCCATTGTACAAGGAAATATATTCTTACCTAATGGACCAAATCATTCCCCATAGCCTTTCATGTAAATACAATAATTCCTTAATAAGGCAAGACTCTCATTATGTCATCATAGCCAATACTCTCTATAGACAAATTCTGGATGGAACACTCTTACAATTCCTCAAGTTGGAAGAAGCACAAAAAAGGTTAATAGAAGTACATGAGAGCATTTGTAGTGCCCATTCTAGTGGTTTAACCTTATATTAAAAGATCTTGAGAATTGGGTACTATTGGCCCACTATGGAGAATGATGCCTCTAGGTTCATCCAAGAGTGCAAAAAATATCAGAGACACAGTAGCCTCATCCATGTGCCAAGATATGAGCTACAATAATTGACTTTACTATGGACTTTCTTGCAAGGGGGGATTGATCTCATTGGGAAGATTCATTGACTATTGTCTAATAATAATAAAAAAATACATCATTATGATCACTGAGTATTTTACAAAGTGGATTGAATCTATGTCGATGACCTATGCAAGTAGCAAATAGATTTCAAATTTTATTTTAAACTATATCATAATTCGATATGGAATGCCTAAAGTTATCATCATAAATAATGGTGCTCCATTCAAAAATAAACATGTTGACAAAATTTGTGATAAGTTCCACATCCACCACTTCTATTCTTCATGCAACTATCCATGGAGTAATGGACAAGTATAGGTGTCCAATAAAACCATTCTAAAAATCCTAAAAAGAATGTCAATGACGTTGGTTGAGATTGACACCTCCAACTGAATTCACCCTTTGGGCATATCACACCAGTTCTTGTACACCCAAAGGAGCCATTCTATATTCACTTATTTACATAACTGAAGATATCTTTTTGATTGAGGTTGAGCTCCATCACTGTGAGTATCTCTTCAGTATGCCATTTCTGATGAGGAATACCATGTATCTAGAGTACATGAGTTAGGATTTCTCAATGAGAAGAGACATAATGCATTGAACCATCTACAAGCATATAAAAAATGTCTCTATAGAAGCTACAATAATAAGGTCATACTCTAATCCTTTAAATTTGGAGACTTGGTACACATGGAAAATCAAAGGAATCAAATGGAAAGTGAAAAATTAGGTAAGTTTGAACACAATTGGTTGGGTCCCTACATCATCACACCTATCTATGGTTCTAGAGCATATTAGATATCTACATCAAAGGGATAATCTCTATTTGACTCCATCATAGTCTTCATCTGCACAAGTACTATACATGACTTTCAGAGTAGGCCTATTTCAAAAATATTTTTAAAAAAATCATAAAATTAAAAAAATGGCCACCTTGATGAAAAAATGGAAAACAAGCGTCTTGTGTGACACAAAATTGAAATACAAGAGAAATAAATTTGTCCTATGGTGAAAACAACTTCAATGGTGCCTTGGGAAAGTACCATGGCAAAAATTGGGAAATTTGGTGCCATGTGTAGGGATCATTTCTCCATTATCTATCATCTCTTCAACCTGATATCACTTGTCATTTCACTCCCAAATTTGTAATAAAAAGCCTTTGTCATCTACAAGTGGTTTGAAATTTGTCAGTTGTCCTTTTCATGTCCCATTGAGTTAGTCCATCATGTCCAATTCATAATAAAACGCCTAGTCTATCCTAACTGGGAACATCACAATGTCATGATCCATCAATGTCCTGAAAAAATAAAAAAATAAAAAATGTCTTGAAAAAACTTTAAAATTTAAAAAATGTCCTTAAAAAATTAAAAACATTGAAAAAAGTCTTGAGAGAATACTAGAAACATTGCAAGAAGTCCTGAAAAATTATCAAAGACAAACAAAAATTGAAAAACCTTGAAATTTTTTCAATAAAGTCCTTTGTACATAAACTATTTCTTTCACATTTCAGCAAACATCGAATGACATCATAGAACAATTTCAAGCTGAACGGAACCAAGTCAAAACTATCAACTAGTCAACATGTCCTCAGTCAAAATGACCAAATTGTCTTATCTATCAATCAAATTCAATATCAATTCTTATGTCAAAAGATCATTTTTTCATATACAAAGGATGAAAGCACTCAAAACCAAAAAGGTTAGTCTAAAGCGGGGAATCTCATCTTTGAAACCATACATCATCATCAATCATCAATCATCAATGTCATTGTCAAACAACTAAAAAGAACAGATACATAATCAGTATGGTTGTTAACTTGTTGAGTCAAGTTATTCTTATTATGTCTTTATTTTTGCAAGTAGTGTTCCTATGCATCTTCATGATATCCACAAATGATTAGAGATGTCGGGATGGTTCATGAATTATTTTTCTTTGTCTTTTGTTTGTGGGATGTTTTCCATGAAGTCTTAAAGAGCATTTTGGATGTATGTGGTGATCCTTCACATCCACATACAATATCTAATTGCAAAACATATTGCAAAAGATAAATTGGCTATGATACACCACATATACCCCAATTCGTAATGCCCAAACTAGATGGATTGGCCCACATTCCTTGCCAATTCAAAGTCTCTATTAAAATGCAAGGGGATAATCGTACCTATATTATTCATATCTAGGCAAGATGGTATCCAATTTTTCTATGATAAAAGTGGTTCAATGATGAATTAAATGTATCAATATAAGTTGGAATTCGAAGGTAGTTAAAGGAATTTAAGGATTCAATCAGGATTCATCCTCATTCTTTCTAAATTGTCAGTCCTAAAAATTCTCTCAATCAGTCCCTACATTCATTATGGTTTTGTATTCTGACACAAAAATGGCATCTTGCATGTACATATCATATTAGTGCATAAGAATAAAAGTAAAATCATTGCATCACATGATAAAATAAACTACATATATAATCCAACACCATAGATCATTCATTACATCAATCAATACATGAGATAGGCCATCATCCATTACATTACATCATATAAAATAGAAAGTGCATCATTATGAGATCATGTCTACATAAGCATAAATAAATCATATAAATCATCATATTGCATCATAGAAAATGTAAATGTCAATATCAGGAAAAAGAAAATATGCATAATCATGTAGATCATCCATAAACCATAACATAATCATGGAGAGCACATCATCCTAGAAAGTACATGCATCACATAAAACATAAAATAAAGTAGATCATATCAACACATAATCTTACCAAAATTGCATCCCATACATATAACTCAAAATAAATTTTAGAGTACAAATATCATAATCAATGTGTTAAAAAGAGCTCGGAAGATCACAAAATATATGCAAAATTTATCTTCAATGATCAACTCATGTTGCACCCACCCTCTTCTCTGGGAGGTGTAGGTGGTATGGAAGTCAAATTCCTAGCCTCACTCCATGTAGGAGGTGCATTTGTACCTTCCTAAGATGCTCTGAGAAGCTATACAGTTACCCCACTTCTCTGTGATCTTTGAGATATTTGTGATCTCCATGAAATTGCATAGCAAGGGACCCTCTTCTTAGTAGGCACAACATGCCCATAATGAACCCTCCAATAATCAATATCTCTCTACATTTCTCAGAAATTTCTATTGACATTTGTACCTACCTAGAAGATCCTATCAATATTCTAATACAAGGTCATATCCTTTACACTAGAAATGAAAGATATCACATCTGCCTCTACTACCTGGGCTTTGGCCTCTATTTCCTGTGCTCTATCCTCTACTTCCCATACCTCCTTCCTCATATTTTCTCTCTCCTGGTCCATATCCCTCTTCATCTACTCTATCCTCCCCTCCAAAGTTGGCACTCATGAGGAATACCAATGACTTTGTACATCTGTTGTTGTCACCCTCACCTCTACCTCAGTAACCATGGTCTTTTCCCATGTCACCATCATCATAGACTAATCCAATCTACCTCATAGATCCCTAACCTCATCCCTCAATGTCCTAATCTCATCTTCCTGATCTCCACTCCTCTGTCCAACATCCAATCTCAAAGGTATATCCTATGAAGCCTCATCAAAAAAACCTATGGACATATCCACGAGTCTAATATCATCACCCTTAACCTCCATCTCATCAGTTGAAGAGCTAGATCTACTACTAATCTTGGTCTCACTATCACTCTTAGTCTCCTCTATACTACTCCCAGTAACATCTACATCATCGTCTTCACCTCTTTCTACTACCAGTACTACTAAGGCAATAATAGGAGCAACCAAAAGAACACCTATAACAATACTTATGTCACTCCTATCATCTTCCTCCCCATGATAATCCCCATAATCTCTACCTCACCATCCACCCCATCCTCCATATCTCCATCCACCCTCTCCTCCCTCATCTCCACCATATCTACTTACATCTCTCCCTCCATGTCCACCATGTCTACCTTTCTTCCTATACCTCCTCCGCTATTGTCTAGCCCAACATTGCATATCAATGGGTACTATCATGAAACGTATAGGCCTATGAGTAACCCACCATGCATCATACCCTAATGTGGTCCTAACACCTGCTATCACTGATTACCAATCCCAAATCAAAGGAGCCAAGGTAGAAAATTGAGCCACTATCGTCTCTATGAGGATCATTGTTCCCCAACCTCTCACATCCATCTCGCACTGAGAAATCTACACTGACCCCACTATTAATCCTATCTCTCTCCATATTCCCTCAACACCCTATCTTTAAGTTGTATCTCAATAATGTAGGAATACTATATCGACCAACCAGTCAGATATCTCTCCTTTCTACAAACTGGAGGCGGTCATCCTCACCATCCAAAATGGGGCAAGCAATGTAAGGTATCTAGGTAAAGTCCCTCAATGTGTCTAAAAAATGTCTCTAGTACCTCACATGGCCCCTTTTTCTATGAAACACCACATCAAAATGATATCCATAGGGTTGTCCAGATGAATGGTTGGTCTGTCAAAAACTAGACAAAATACAACTATGTGCTTAAAGGACCACACCTGTAAAATTATGACATTTAATCCTAATCTATGTGCCCCAAGATACATAATTTAATGTAACTAATGATATGACATATCTAACATAAATGGTCCCCATGCATAGACCATCCCTTATATCCATGTCTCTATAACTACTTCTCCCCACCCAACAGGGAACCCATGTCCTCTCCTATCTGGAACCAAAACAATTTCCATAATCCCATAAAGTATTGCAAAGTATGGATCACATCCAACCATGTCTCACTGTCTGATCTCATAACATATAATCCCTATTTCCTTCACATTAAAATCATATAGTTCACACAATGTTTCTCTTCTACGCTGAAAAGAGTACGCAACCCTCTCCCCATGAATCAGAATCCATAGAATCTTGTACACATACTCCAAAGTAATCATGCAATCTCATGTTAGAAAGTGGAAGGAGGAATTCTCTAAGTGCCACCTCTCACACCAAGTAGGGATGATTCCCCTATTTTACCTAATCTCGGGCATCAATATAACATGGATTAATCCAAGGATATCCAAATGATCACACTCATCATCATCTAGCCTATGTTTATAAGCTAGTGTATTGGAATTATTCTCTTGAGTAATGAAGACATCATACCTAATCTAGAAGTAAAAATGTAGTCCACAGTCAATACACATGTGGTAACACAAAGCCAAAATTCATCTACACTATATCATTTTCTAACATATCAAAAAGTATAATAAAATTTATTACATACATTTCATAACTATTCGAATAAACAAATTGCATTTTTTCATCCCCATAAATGTCGCTAGGTCATTAACCTTTTTTTTTTAGATGATTGCGTCACTCTAAGCCTATAAGTGCAACAAATTAGACTAATATCTATTTTTCCCATAAGGTAAGTGCGTCTCTTACATAGTACAAGTGTGTTGAACCTTGTCCAAGTCCAACTTAGCTCAAAGTCAATTTCCTAGACTAAGTGCATTGCTTGAACTACATATGTGCATTTCTTGCGACCCCTAAGTGCAGTGACTTGGCCCTAGTTTGACCTAACCGTAATTAATAACATGCATGAATAATGAGTCAAAAATATAGAAAAACTATAGAAACTCACCATTAAAGGGGTTTCTATTGGATGCTGATACGTCCTGACCTAATTGTCAATGTGTACTCCATCCTCGTAAGCCGCCATCACTCCACAAATTGCTTAGAGACTGCTCCTTCCACACTAGATTCTCCAAAAGAAAAGAGTTCAAAATAATTTTAAAATGACCCCTCACTTTTTTTATACACCCCTACCCCACTTTTATGGACGTGCACACCTTGCACTTCTATTGGTTGCAACACTTTTGACCTTCTAAACCTCATAACTTTTGTGTATGACCTGTGTTTTCCAAACCGTGAGTTGCATTGTGATCCTGATCATGTTGTCAACCAAATGAGTCCAGTATATTTTTTCTCATTTTATTGAGGGGGTACCTCTAAGGAAAATAAAAAAGACAAAGGAAATGAAAATAATGCAAGAGGGATAGATAATGAATAAAATGTTACCATGATAAAAAACATGAACTAGGAGAAAGCACCCAAAAGCCAATACAAGGAGACAACAAGATTTTGAAAGGGGAAAGAAAAGAAACCACTTGTCATATTATTAATATGGAGAGAGAGAGAGAGAGAGAGAGAGAGAGAGAGAGAGAGAGAGAGAGAGAGAGAGAGAGAGAGAGAGAGAGAGAGAGAGAGAGAGAGAGAGAGAGAGAGATGCTTATTTATAATGACTTGAAGAGACAAAATGTGAAACAGGATCATCTCTTAAATAGAGACAAGGAGAGGAGTTACTACCTCACCAATATATGAATGCTAAAATCCATAATAGGTGTGTGAAAAGTGTTTATATCCTCTTAATTAGGATGAGTTAATAAAATAATTATAAGAAATGACATGTCCTCCCACTTGGACTAGAGGACAAAATACCTGTAGGGATTCCATAAAATCTCCTAATTAAATAAATATAGGATACCTTAGTTTCTCTTTAAATAAATAAATAAAACTAAGGAAATATTAAATATTCTAACACCCCCCCCCCCCTTTAATATTTACTTGGGGAGTTTACATAAATGGGAATTAAACCCAAATTTTTAGAATGAATTTGAACTACATCTTTACAATACAATTTGATTGTCTTAAATTTGAGCTAAATCCAATTCTTCAAGTAGACTTTTGTAACCATAGGACATTTTTGGATGCATGGGTACAACTTGTACATGCACATTTGATAGAGCTAAGAGAAGTGGATTGTGCCTTTTGAATGTTCCATGACATGTCACCTAAATCAAAGAAGAGAGAAAAGAAAAAAAATCCACAAGTAGAGTTCCCATTATTGGGATCTACCCTAGATACAAATCAATATATCCTTTGAAAATAAACTTATAATTTGCATCATAAAATAATTCAACTTTATATAATATTTTAACTTTAAAATAATATTGATGAGGGTTAGAGATGAATCCATAAGTTCCCTACTAAAAGTGCAATCAAGATATCATGACATCAAGATAAAAACACATGATCCAAGTCCAAAAAGAACAAACTAGGTACCATAAAAATCATTCATCCTCTCATCTCCAAATAAATATACTAATGCACAAATTACCACAGAGAAGGCCAAATAATGGAATCTACATCAACACAACATCAATCACATGGATATAGACAGTCCACTAATGATTCATCCCACTTCAAGTGAATGGGTATCTAATACACAACCTGCATGACTCAAATCTATGAAATGAAGCATGTAAACTCATCATCACATTAGTAACATGCAATAGAGATATGAGAGAGAAGAATCCAAATATAGTAGAACATATGGCTCAAACACCAAATCAACATTTGATCTGATTCACCAATCATGTCTACACTCATGTACCATAATCAAGGACCCATTAAGGAGATAATAAACTAAACCAATATTAAGAGAAACTTTAACAAAAGATCTTGCTTCCGCTTCAAGGAGATGAAAAGGGAATGAATAGCTCAAATTAATACCAAGAGATTTTAATCCAATAATGAAAATATTATTGACATATTCTATATAATAATTTTTTCTAAGGATTATGAGTGTTAAAAAAAAAAACATATTGCCTTCAAATATATGAGAAATCCAACAAATTTCAAGAACATAATCCTCACTATGAGGAAAAATAAAGATGGATCAAGTTGATAAACATCAATGGAAGTAAGTGCATACCAATTATTGGAGGGAGGGAAACTCAATGGGTCCCAACGAAAAATAAGGTAACTATGAATCAGGAACAACTGAAGGTTCCACTATAGTTAACCTTAAAAATAGGGCACCCTAAATAACTTACAAAAAGATGCAACTATGTGCATACACATAGATGGTATGTAAACCATAAAAAGGCAACTAAGTACATATACAAAGAGAGATGGTATACAACCATACTACATTGATAACAATTAATGCTAATCAATAAAATTAATAATAATACTCATAAAGGCAATATCATTAGATAACTCACAATAATTGAGAAAACTAAAATATGAGAAATGACTTTGTTAAACAGATGATACATATAGTATAAAAAAAATTGAGATAAAGTTAACATAATTGAAAAAATTTGAACAAAATATTAGCTAGAAATGAAAGAATTTACTCCCTTTGTGTAGTAAAATAATTTCATTTCATGCTAAGTGGAAGGGTTAGAGACATTATAACAAACAGTAAAAGTATGATGAGATTGATTACCATTATTCTTCTTATAATGAGACTTTTGATTACTTTGATTCATAGGCTTATTATCATTTTGATTTTTAAAACAATTTTTAGTCACATGACCATCTTTCCCATGATAAGTGCAATAGTATTTTTATAAGACTTCTTTTGATTATGATGATGATTATTATGATGATTACTGTGATGGTTATTATTATGATTATGATTATGATTATTATTATTATATGATCTAAAATGGGTTTGATTTTGATTTTTAGACATGAATGCATGTTCATTAGACTAAAGAGTATCAAATTGAATCAACTTTGCTTCCTCGTGATGCAATAAAGTTTGAAAAAAAATATAAGTTAATTGAGTAGCTAAAGTGGGAAGAGAAAGTTGAGAATGCACATTAGTAATAAACTGTTGAAACTATCTAGGAAGAAATTTATTTAAAATGATATGAATTAAATAGAGATCAGTTAAATTTACTCCTAAACCATGCAATTGACTTCAAACAAAATCAAATTTGAGAATAAAATCATCTATAGATTAAAATTCTATATACCTGAGATCCTCCAATTGATCTTAGAGTTGAATCTTTCTAGATTCATTCAGACTATCATAGGTTTTAATCAAAATAGCCCAACCTGCATGTGCTTCAGTACAATGAGAAATTAAAACATATAATTTAGGACTTAAGAAAATTCCTATTAGGCCAAGTGCCTCCTCATTTTTAACCTTCCAAGCATCAACATCAGCTTGAGGAGTAGTAGCAGATGGAGTAGGAGAAAGATTAGTAGCAATGTCAAACATATGTTTGAAACAAAAGATAAATGAAATATGCATTTTCCTATTAGAATGAATTTAGAATAACTAAGAGGGGGGGTGAATAATTTATCCTTAGGTCTAGATGTACCAATTGAAAATTTATAGCACTTTAAACAACTCATATCTGCTCGGCAGTAATAGCATAAGTCAACAACATAAATATGCACTTTACTGTTCAAATGCAATCAACTTGTAGAAACTTAACAGTAAAACACAACATAAACATTCACACAATTTAACACCAGTATTTAACATGGAAACCCAATTTGGGAAAACCATCAGTAACATGCTACCAAGTTTTCACTCTTCTAAAGTGAGCTCTGCTAGGAGCCAACCCTATTAAAGGTTACAAAACACATTGCTAGATGTGACATGGTTAAAGGATTTAATCACCTTATTTGGAGTGGCCTTGTTAGAGGACTTAGAACATTCCACCTAAATGTCACCTTGCTCAAAGGATTTATAAAATTACTGTTAGGTCAACCTGGTTAAAGGATTTTGACTGATACAATGGTTAGAAAGTAATTAGCATGTGTGATCCGATACATACAACTTACTTTGCAAATCTAGATCCAATTCATCTCTAATTCTAATTCACTGAGTGGCCTCCATTATCATTTCAATCTATAGATTTGCTTGGGAATCCATCAAGCAATCACTTATGCAACTCTCTGCTTCTCTGCTAGATCATGCCAATCAGTCAATTAACTATGCAATCCTCTTGCATAAACATCATACATTACATGAATAACCCCTTGAGGTTATCTTATACCTCTTCATCTAAGTCAAAATAAATCTTTGCCGCTTAATCAAGATTCTAGATCTTAGGTTAGGTCAAATCCAACAGATCTTTCCATCATTACATTTAATTTACTTCTTCAAAGAAATCACAAATTAAATCTTTGATCCATACATTAATTATAGTTACCCATGCATTTAAATAGTGTGGACCAATCATGCTTATCCTTAATTAACTTTACATATCCCAATAAAATCAGCTATGTCGGCCAGAGATCTCAAATCTCAACAAACCAAAATATTGTTGCTTGGCCAACACTATGTTCTTCTTATCAGTCATCACTATTTTCACTCAAAAATTTACTGGCGCTCGATCGATACTAGAAATTATGCTTTGACATACACTGGTACTCGGTCGACATAAACTTTGCTCAACATAAATTGTTCCCAGTAAACTCTCATCGTAACTTAGTGTTATAGATAAACAACACATTACTTTGCCAATGTGCCAACTAATCAAGTACCCTTGTAATTTCTCATAACTCAACCATTTCACTTGGTATTCTTGTTAAATCTTCTTCATCAATCAATAGATTTGGTACTCAAATAGATAGCAATAGTCTCACCAATTAAGGTTTGACATCAATGACAAAACAATAATTGTTTACATTGTAGCTTTCCAAAAATCTCCCTCTTTGGCATTGATGGTAACACTAAACAATAAAACAATAGTTTTACAAACATAGTTACCATACAATCCAAAAAGTATGCCTATGCTACTTGATATGACAAATCTCTATTAATTTCTTTAGCTTCATTCTGATTCTCATCTTGTAAAACATTTCTCCCTCTGTGTCTGTAATCATACTAAAATCTTTCTATTTTTGTTCACCTGTAGACTCCCTCTTTTAGTAAACTCTCCCTTTATCTCTAAGTATTATAAACTCTCCCTCTTTGACAATAATGCCAAAGACGTTGACATCTTCATCATGCAGATTCTTCTGTTCTAACTTAGTATTATGTTGTTCCTGTCATCTTGCTTATGACTGATCCTCTTTTCTATTCAAGTCTTACTTTCACAGCTTTAGGAAGCTTCCTAAAGTGTGACTTCCTATGCATCAATGTGTCAAATATTTTGAATATAACATTTGATGCAAGAATACCATTCTAAACTAATTAGCCTCATTTAGGGGAATCACCCATAATTTACCTCATAGATACTCATGAGCATCCTTGGGTAGTGCCTTTGTAAATATTCCTGCTAACTGTTCCTTAGTATTCACATATTCTAGTCTCACTTCCTTGTTCTGAACTAGCTCCCTCAAGTAATGATACTTGATAGCTATATGCTTTGTCTTAGAGTGCATCACAAGGTTCTTATAAATATTAATGGCACTCATGTTATCACAATATATGAAAACTCATTCTATGATATCCTCTTTCATACCTTTCAGTAGTATCTTCAACCACACAATATTAGAATAATTAACTGTTGCTGCCACATATTCAGCTTTAGCTGTAGATTGTGAGGTGCAATTCTATTTCTTTCTTGTGCATGAAACCAATCTCTTTCCCAAAATAAATTCTCCACCTATGTTACTTTTCCTATCATCCACATTTCTATCCCAATTAGAATCAGTGTAAACTCTGAGCTCAAACTTATCATCCTTCTCGTAATATAGGCCATATTCATCTGTTCCTTTCAAATATCTCAGAATTATTTTTACTGCCATCATATGAATTTCCTTGGGATTGGCAAAACATCTTGCAACAATTTGAACAACCAAAGAAATATCAGGTTTGTTGTGTACAACATATTGTAGCTTTCCAATCATTGACTTGTAAAGGGTATGATTCACTTATTTTGTATCATCATTTTTTGTTAACTTCTGTCCATTAGCCATGGGTGCACTCACTGGTTTTGAGTCTTCCATTCCAAAAGTTTTTAGTATCTCCTTGACATATTTTGATTGAGTAATATAGATACCATTCTTCATCTGATATATTTGTAAGCCAACAAAGAATTTGATTTCTCCAAACATAGA
>MU226370.1:242244-252815 GCA_018584345.1 Thuja plicata | reverse complement strand
TTCTTCATCTGATATATTTGTAAGCCAACAAAGAATTTGATTTCTCCAAACATAGAAATCTCAAATTCAGTTTGCATCTCTTTTGCAAATGTTTGGCATAACACATCTTGTCCACCAAATATAATGTAATCAACAAAAATTTTAGCTAATAAATACCTTTTCTTTGCTCTATCTTCAAATACAGATTGTTGTTGTCATTGGTTCTTGCAAATCCAATCTTTATCAAGTAATTGTGCAATCTCTCATACCATGCTCTTGGTGCTTGCTTCAATCCATATAGTGATTTGTGTAGTCTGCAAACCATGTTCCTCTTACTTGGGTCAACAAATCCATCAGCTTGTTCAATGTACACTTCTTCTTCTAATATTCCATTCATGAATGTTGACTTCACATCTATCTGATAAACTTTAAAACCTTTGTAGGATGCATACACAAGTAAGGTTCTGACTCCTTCCAACCTTGCAACTGGGGTGAATGTTTCTCCATAATCAATTCCTTCCTCTTGTGCATAACCCTTGCATATAAGTCTAGCTTTATTCCTTGTTACTTCTCCATGTTCATTCAACTTATTTCTGAATACCCACTTAGTACCAATTACATTCTTGTCATTCGAACTAAGTACAAGTGTCCAACTCTTATTCTTCTCAATCTGTTCAATCTCTTCATTCATGGCTTGTATCCAATCTTCATTCTCTAAGGTGTCTTTTATTATTTTAGGCTCAAAATCATATAACAAGAATGTACCGTCTCTCAACTTACTTCTTGTCATAACTGTAGAATCCTTCAATCCTATGATTTGATCAGGTTTGTGGTGTCTCCTCACATAATCTGCTAGAGTAGGTTCTTGTCTTTCTTCAAATTCATTATTCTCATTCAATTCAGGTTGATTTTGTGACTCGGCATCTCCATCAAATAGCTCGGCAATTACCTCCTATTGCCCGACAATCTCATTCTGTGACTCGGTAGGTGCTATTTGTTGCTCAAGAACCTCATTCTTAGGTTCAGGTAATACATTAGAATCTTCCTCATCCTTATAGACAAATGATTTGTAACTTTCAGGTTCCTATGTGCTTTCATCTTCATTTCTTTCTGCATATTCATCAATTCTAACATTTGTGCTTTCCACAATTTTTTTAGTGTTAGAATTCAGACACTTATATGCTTTAATTTTAGTTGAATAACCAAGGACTATGCCTTCCTCACCTTTAGCATCAATTTTTCCATTTATTTTATCCTTCAGTATGAAACATTTGCTTCCAAAAACTTTGAAATATCTTACATTAGGTGCATATCCATATCATAGCTCATAAGGTGTAGCATTAGTACCTTTTTTAACTTTTACTCTGTTCAGGGTATGGACTATTGTACTCATAGCTTCTCTCCAATATTTTTGTGCAAAATTCTTCTCCATCATTAGTGTTCTGGCACAGTCCATGATAGATCTGTTTGAATACCATTCTATGGTGGTGTCCGAGGCATGGACATCTATCTTTTTATACCTTAGTCATTGCAGAACATGTTAAACTCATTGGAAATAAACTCACCTCCTCAGTCATATCTCAAACATTTCAGACTTTTACCTGTCTCCTTTTCAAATTTTTCCAAGTACCACTTAAATAACTGGAATGCATAATATTTTTCTTTAAGAAATATTACAGTCATCATTCTAGAGTAATCATCAACAAATAGAATGAAATATCTAGCTCTACAGTAATGTTTCTCTCCAATGGGACCACAAAGGTTAGTATGAACTAATTCCAGAATTTCCTCGGAAGTATGAGTCTTGCTCTTCAAACTAGATTTAGTCATTTTTCCTAATTGACATTGCTTACACATTGCATTTTCAGGTTTCTTTAACTTAGGCAGCCCTCTAACCTTTTTCAATTTTCTTATGCTTACCAAGTTATCAATGTTTACATGACACAACCTTTTATGCCATAACCAAACATCATTACATCATGCAAACAAGCATGTCTCATTACCTAAATCCAGATAGAACAAGTTACCTTTTGTTTTTTCTCCACTTCCAACTAGTTCTCCAGTAGCATCATAGATCTTTTCCTTTCTATGATGGAATTCAACTCTATAACTAGAAGTATTTAGCTGTGCAACACTCAATAAATTATAGTTAAGATCATCAACCCAATATACATTGTCACATCTGATCTTTTCAGTCAAGTTAATTAATCCTTTCCCTTTAACAAGACATGGTGCATCATTACCAAACTTAACATAACTGCCATTACACTGATCTAGGGTCTCAAATTTATCCTTATCACCAGTCATGTGATGTGAACAACCACTATCAATAATCCAACAGTCACCTTTACTCATATAAGAAATTAGTGCAGTTCTCTCATCATCATCAGAATCATCTTTCATAGAAACATACACAACTTCTATATCATTTTTATCAGAATTGTCAGAACCACTGTTAGAAGCTTCTTCAACTATATATAAATATTTCTTACCTTTGTCTTTGTAATCCTTATACTTTCTGAAGTCTTGGTCATCCTTTTTGTCTTTGTACTTGCTTTCTCTTCTTTCATCTTTGTCATTCTTATCAGGACATCTAGCAGCAATATGACCAACTTTGTTACATGAAAAACAAATGATAGGAAGGTTACCTTTGAATTTTCCTTTTCCTCTAGATAGTCTTCTTTCCATAATTGCTTCAAGTTCTTCCAGATCATCATTTGTAGTGTCACTGTCACTATTCACACATTTATTTCCTTTCTTTGATTTGTTAAGGACCAACTGGGATATGAATGCAGAATCAATAGCTTGTGGAGTGTAGTTATCAAAATTATTATTAGGAGTACATATCAATTCTTGAATTGCAGAGACTCTAATAGCATATATAGGAAGAAGAGTCCTTAGTACCTTTCTCATAATGGTGTTATCGTCAATGGTTCCATTAGCTCCTCTAATAGCATTTACAACTTCTTTTATCCTACCACAATATTGAACTATATTTTCTACTTCTTGCATTTTCATTTCATCAAACTTACCTCTTAAACTTTTAGATTTGGCTCTCATCACATTTGTATCTCCTCCATAGATGGTTTATAGGGTATCCCACATTTTCTTTGCATTTGTATAGTTCTTTGTCATCAAATTCAAGATAGCTCAAGGACGATGCAATCTCCAACATTGCTTGATTGTGTTCCTGTTTTTCTCTTAACTGTATAATAGTGAGAGGTGTAGTAGGGACTACATAATCATTTTCAATAAGGCATATATCAGCATCACCAATACCAACAAGATGCAATTTCATCAAAATCTGCCATGCAGGGAAGTTATCTTTGTTCAACTTCGATACTTCCTTTTTATACATCTTGATCTTTTTCTCCAAGTACCCTCAAACTATTTTCAAGAGACCAAAGCTCTGATACCAATTGTTAGAATGAATTTAGAATAACTGAGAGGGGTGGTGAATCAATTATCATCAGGTCTAGATGTACCAATTGAAACTTTATAGCACTTTAAACAACTCAGATCTATTTGGCAGCAATAGCATAAATCAACAACATAAATATGTAGTTTATTGCTCAAATGTAATCAGCTTGCAGAAACTTAACAATAAAACACAACATAAAAATTCACACAAGTTGACACCAGTATTTAATGTGGAAACCCAATTTGGGAAAAACTACCAGTAACATGCTACGAAGTTTTCACTCTTCTGAAGTGAGCTCTGCTAGGAGCCAACCCTTTTAAAGGTTACAAAACACATTGCTAGTGTAACCACCCTAATTTGGTCTGCTCTGACTATAGACCCTATTTTCCCTAAGTGTGATCATACCCCCAATTATGTTCAGACAACTCTTCAATCGGATGACATAATTCATTCAAATCAGATTTAATCTCCTAAGTGATTCAATCACTAAATTTTATTAATCATCTTAGCCAATTAAAATCAATAAATTTTAATCCAAATCATTTCAAATCAAACATGGCTAAGGTAATTAATTTAAAATAAATTAAATAAATCCCTATTATATCTAATCACTTGCAAAAAGCCTATCTTCTAGCCTAAATTAATCTAATTAATTGGCTATAGTCCTAATTAATTGTCTAAAGCAATAAAAATCTTAAATAATTAATATTCCTATTTTTGAATGAATATATTTAATATAATTTATTTCATTAATATTCCCCTAAACCCTAACCTAACCTACCTCAGCCACCTTGACCCTGGGTTCAAACCCATCCCAACCTATTCCCCCATGCTAAATCTAATCCTAATCTTAATTATATCCCAACCCGCTTCTTAATGATGTCACAATCCCAAATTTGTGATTAGGAATCCCACCCACTTGAGAAAGTCAACTTTCTCAAGATTGACTCCCTCTAATTCCACCTTCTCAAGCTTGGACTTACATCCCTCACCATGCCTCTCAAATGCTCCCATTAATGCATTATTAATGGAGATTTCTCAAGCCCATGCCTCATGAATGCCTTTGGAATTTATGTCTCTTACACCTCATTAATGGGTTTTACAACTCCATTAATGACCCTTGTCCCCCCCTCTTTGTCCTCCTTTATTCTATAAATAGAATGAGATTTTGAGCTCAAATAAGCCCTTAATTTTAGATTGAAAAAGTATTGTTATGCTGTTAGGATTTATATAGATTCATATTGCATTTTAGTTTGCATGTTTATGCATTGTTATAATCTAGATTTTTGGAGCTAGAATGCATTTTCATTAGATATCTTTCTTAGTTTTAATTGAATCTTTCGTGCTAGGTTGTATATGTCACTAGAAAAGGCATAATCTGAGGGCTATTATGTTGTTTTTCACACTCTTAGTTAGAAAGAAATAGATCTATTTTAGTGGATTTACATGCTTTACTAACCTTATTTTCACTAACGCAATGATCTATTAAAGTGTTGTGTCATAGGTAACAGGTGCACTATTTCACACACACATTTCTGGCGCCCACTGTGGGGCTTGATTTCAGATTTGGCCTCATTTCAAATTTATTTTTCACTAATTTGTCTTCCTAGATTCTAGGTCTAGGCTCATTTCTGGTAGCAGAAGCTCACATCCAGGATACGCCTTCGTATCACAAAAATTTAGGCTCGTATCTAGGATTTCCTGGGTCATTTTTAGTATAGGCTCACATCTGGTAAACACTCTGTCACATCTTGTAGTAGAGGCTTGCATCTAGTTTGTTGCATCATTTCTTGTAATTCTAGGATCACATCTGGTTGAAATTTTTGTGAACTTCATTGCCTAACCCCTAACACTTTAACCAGTTGTTGATTTGATCTTTTGACAACCTAACTAATGCTTGCAGGTTG
Organism: Thuja plicata; assembly: GCA_018584345.1. Classification (NCBI taxonomy): domain Eukaryota; kingdom Viridiplantae; phylum Streptophyta; class Pinopsida; order Cupressales; family Cupressaceae; genus Thuja; species Thuja plicata. The sequence goes on along the minus strand of MU226370.1, from coordinate 247,508 downwards.
CTGATAAGGAAGTAGGAAGACTTGGCTAACATGTGTGTTCGCAGGTGTTTTTAAACTGATTTTAGTACTAACCATTTACAAATCTTTTTCAAAACTTAACACATTTTCTCAACATTTGTTAAATCGACCAGATTACTATGCTCTTTTCCTTTAAAGAAAATCATAAAATCAAACGTTGGTTTAACACTTGTAAAGGAATTTGGAGATAAATGGACAAACAAACTCACACTTTAATTCATTTTTAGAATCAGTAATTGAACAAGAAAATCACAAAATCTTGTGGGATAACTGAACAAGTTATAACTGAACAAGTTACATCATTTAATTCATTTTTGGATTAGAAATTGAACAACACAAATCACTTAACATTGTGGGTAATTGAACAAGAAAATATCATTGTCTAAGTTTTGGATCATAAATTGAACAAGTAAATCATCTAAATTTGGGTAAATTGAACAAAAAAAATTTGCTTTCACACATCATGTTTTCATTAAAACTAGGAATATCTAAATCGAGCTCAACATAGCTTGAGGGAATGAATCTTTGATTGAAGTGTTTTGGGACAAAATGACATGGATTAGAAGAGTATGCTCTTCTTCTTTTGAAGAATTAGAAATCTAGAAATCCTATGCTCGTCAATCCTTTGTATGCTTATTTAAATAGTAGACGGCCTGCTGGTTGAGGAAAAAATCTCCTGGTAACGACCCAAGTGAGGACAGGTTTTACGCCAACCCTTCCAACTCACTATAAATAATTGCTTCCTCGTAGGCCAAAGCCTCGGAAGATGGAGTTGGTTTTTTTCTCAAAATTTTGACATCATTCCTTGAACATGCTAGGGTATGTGTAGAGTGGAGCCGCTTGAATCTTGCTTATGAGACTACACATATTTGAGTACTTATAGGGCTATACACCTCAATTTTTCCTTGTGCAATTCTATGGGAGACGGTTTCGAATGGATTGCCCCATCATAAACAATAAACTTCATAGACAAAACTACCCGATTCACCTCTGAAAGGGTGATAATCCTTCTGCAACGCAATAAGTAATTACCCCAAGACACTCACCATATTGTGCCCTTACTTGTGTTTGGAGTCAGATAATACAACATAATGACTAGAGAAATTGCATTCTTGGTGATGGTTGTATTCTGATTATCATTTGAGTGTGTGCCTAAGTCAATGAGCAAGGATTTTCATCCCCTACCTAGAAAATAGGGCATAAGGATGTGTTTGTTCCCCTAACAATGCAAATCTGCTAGATGTATCTAAAAGATCACTAGCAATATAACACCTTCAAAACAAGAAACAAAATTCAATCCTTTATCTACATGTGTTTTTCACTCACCAGCAAGTCTTCGAACACGATCACGGATCAAATAAACTTCACGCACTTTCAAGACAAAATTTTCAAAACTGACAAAATCTGACAAAGACATCAAAAACTTGGATCTTGTATTTCCTAGCTCATATCTGATATCTTGGCTCACATCTAGTGTACTTCATCATATCTGGTTAGCACATCATCACATCTAGGGTTAAATCTCACATCTAGGGTCATCAAAAGCTCACATACTACATTTCCTGGCTCTCATATAGGGGCTCAAATATAGGAAAGTGGGCACTTGCAGATTAGTTTCTCTAAAAACTCAGTAGGCTTGGATACCCTTTTAGCTCATTAGTCTATCCCTGTTGTCTTTTCTAGTCTCCCTATTGCCATGTCAAAACACTTTTTCAGACATCTACCTTGCATTTCCTGTCGGTTTCTCGCAATTAGTCTCAATACATGTTTTCTATCCACTTTTTACAACAACTTGATTCCTAGCTCACTATCAAGGCATTCTAACCCTCTGATACTGGAATCATTTACCTCCACCAAAACACAAATGATACTTCCACCTAGACACACTCACTTGAACGATCTGAGACTCTACCTGACACTATCAGAAAACTTTGACAAAGTTGAGATACAAATACGTTGTTAACACAAGACACAACAAGTACACTTCTAAAGAATTAGAAGTACCTCCAAAATCCCTACACTTTCAGTGAGGATAAACATCTCGTGGTTCCTTGTTCGATTTAGATTCTCCAGAAATGGAATGAACCTCTCACAAATGGAGTAAGGCTTTTGAGGACTACAAAAATGACAAAAACCAAAAGCATGAAGATAGCGATGATGAAGAAGAACCACACTTTGACCATCCTTTATTTGAGTTAGGCAGTGAGGAAGACATCACTGAAGAAGAATACGATAAACTCAAACAGAGCAAGAAGTTCCAAAAGATAATGGAAAAGATGATTGGCGAAGATAAAGAGAAATACTTTCTCCATTTAGCATCCACTGGCATGAAGTTACCCAAGGATTATTATGTGGAACAACTAAGAGAAAATGAGGTGTCCACTCCTATATCTATTCTCGCCAAACAACTCACCTTGATGCAAACAGAGCTTATGACTCTCAAATAGAAGAAGGCTAACCCCAAAATGAAATACTCTTTGGACTCCATTTGTCCATTTCCCTTTGACAAGAGTATTACTATGGTCCCGTTTCCTCCTAACATGGAAAGGCCAAAATATGACAAATATATGGGAGAGACCGACTAACATGACCACGTAAGATAATTTTGTGCTCTGAGCATAGAATACATGCATGAACCTACATACCTCATGAGGCTCTTTCCTGGAAGTCTAGGAGGAAACGACATGGAGTGGTTCTCAAAACTTACGCCTAAGGTAAAAAAAAATTGAGGAGTTAATTCAATAGTTTATCAAACATTACTCCTATAATATCCAGCATGACATGAATATGATGGACCTATGCAACACTAAACAAAAGACTAGTGAATCCTTTACACACTTTCTACAAAGGTGGAGGAAAATCTTTGCACAGTATTCAAGAGCTATTCTTGAATCCAAGAAAATGGAAATCTTTGTTAATAACCTGGTACCTAAGTTGAAATACGCATTGAAAATGCAAGACTCCCCTAGCTTTGACATGATGCTAAAAAATTCCATCCATCAAAGAAGTCATGGTTAAAAAGGGAGAAATAACTCTCCAAAGTGAAAACAAATCTAACAACTCCAACAACAAACCAAAATGGTGGAAACAAAACAAAAATGTTGTTAACGATGGAGTGGTAGATGCATCCAATGTTGGTCTTAAACCTGAGGTATTCAATCTGACTAACAACATGCAAGCAAGAAAATATTCCAAGGTAACGACCCCCATACCCAAAGAAAACAATGATAATAGCAAGGATCAGTCATGAACGTCAAAGCCTCAAAGAACATTCATTTATTTGGGAGAGCCTCTTGAAACTATTTTGAAGACACTATTAGACAAAAAAGTTCTCACAATCCCAGATTCCAAACCATGGGAGCCAGAGTTCAAACCAAGATGGTGGGACGAAAATTCTTATTGTGTCTTTCATAAAAAAAAAGGACACAAGACTAACAACTATCTTAAACTCAAACATGTTATCCAAGACCTTATTGAAGGAGGCAAGATCAAGGTGGAAGGATACACCACTAATGAAGATCATATAGCATTTAACAAGCCATTCTCTAATTACGAGAAAGGGGAAGCATCCAAAGGAAAAGGAAATGAGGTGAACTACACGTACTCTAAAAGTGATAACGTGATCAACATGCTAGACATTAAAACTGAATCAATTAATGTGATCACTATCAAAGGTGTTAAAGACACATCTACCCAATCTAATTCCATGACCCGAAGTGAAGCACAAATCATGATCAAAGGAACCAATTCCTCTTCAAAACCAACATCAACGTCCAAGGTTCCTATTTCCACTATCCCTAAACTGACAGCGGAAAAAAAAATAGTTACTACTCCTATAGAAAAGTACAACTAGGTGGATCAATTGCAATGAACCTCTGCTAAATTCTTTATTTTTGAGTTGCTTAAAATGTCCACAGTGCATAGGGAAATCTTGGAACAAGCCCTACATGCCGCTAATGTGACAAAGGACCTTTATATAGATAAATTCCAAGCGATGGTTAATCACATCTCAGCGCCACATTACCTCTCCTTTTCTGAAGAGGATGATAAATCATTGACACATCCACATAATCAACCCCTCCATATTGAAGTCCTCATTCATAAATTCTGTGTTAGATGTGTATTGATAGATGGAGGTGTAGGATTGAATATTTTTACCCTTAATCTGATCAGGAAACTAGTTCTTTCAAAACAGACCATTGACTCTAGAAGAAAAATCACTATCAAAGCTTATGATGAGGAAGAAAGATCCCCTAAAGGTCTTATTGTTCTACCCATCACAGTCAGGCTGGTTGAATGGAATGTCATATGTCAAGTTCTAGATCTACCCTTGGATTACAACATACTATTGGGGAGACCCTGGATTCACGAAATGCAAACTGTGACATCTATCTTCCACCAATGTATCAAGTTCCCACATAATGGGGTGGAAGTGACAATCCCTGTAGACGCCAATTATACTTGAAACTATATCAAGGCATGTAGTATGGTTCCGCATAACAAAGAGGATACATAAGAGATTTCTCCTAAGTCTACCAAGGACATGGTTATGAAAATCTTTGGAAAAACCTTGAAACTTGAAGAAACAGGCATGGGAGAATACAAGTTGGACATGACCCTGTCATTAACAAAACTTCTAGTATCACCAATATCCTATGGAAAACCTTCCCCATCTTTCACACCTGCTGCATCTAAAGAGACAGAAATACACAAAGCAACTGGCATGGTTAAGGAATCCACATCTTCTTTAGATAACACAGAATAAAAGGTAGTCTTGGCCCAGCTTTACAAAGGAGAAGTAAAGGAGGCTGAGGTAAAACATGTGGAAATATCCCCAGAAAAGTATGGTAAAGGATATTATCTCCTCAAGAAAATGGGATATAAAGGAAAGGGACCTTTAGGTGACAAAGGAAAAGGACTCACTGAACTTGTACACATGGAATTCAGGGATACCAAAGATAAAACGGGGCTAGGCTTCAATAATAAATCTAAAGACCCTTCTTCACGAGATAGTCCCATTTCTAACAAAGGGAGTGATGAAACAGAAGAAATAGAACTGGAACCATGGTCCTGTGTGTGTGATTTTTGTACCTATTAAGAGACACAACACTTCAATAAGTCATTATGTTAGTGTAAAACAAGGATTAGTGAGCATATAAGAACAAAATCCTAACATCGACCTATTTCTCCCTATCTAGGAAGAGTTTGAAAAATGCCATAATCATGCCCTCAGATTATGCACCATT
>MU226370.1:215461-241696 GCA_018584345.1 Thuja plicata | reverse complement strand
GAACCCAGGGTTAAGGTGGTTGAGGTGGGTTAGGTTGGGGTTTAGAGGAATATTAATGAAATGAATTAAACTTATTTAATTCATTCAAAAATAGGAATATCAATTATTTAAGCTTTTAAATGCTTTTAATAATCAATAGGACTATAGCCAATTTAATTAAATTAATTAGGCTAGGGGATTGGTTCTTTTTGCAAGTGAGCAATCAATTTAGGATTTTATTTAATTCCTTTATGATTAAATACTATAGCCATGTTTTGAATTTGGTTTGTTTTTTATTGGTTTGGATTGATTTGAATTATATGGCTATAATAGTTAATATAAATTAGTGATAAAAATCACCTAGGACATTAAATAGATTTGAAGAATTTATGCCAAGCAGTAACAGGGTCGTTTGGACATAATCGAGGGTATGATCACACTTAGGGAAAATAGGGTCCATAATTGGAACAGACCAAATTTAGGTGGTTACAGGTCCTATGAAGTATTGTTACATGTTGGCATAGAGATTCCCAAATATCAAGGCGAGCACTATATACCAAGCTTTGAAGTACCACAAGATGCTCATATCCCTTTATTACCACAAGCTCCTATTCAAGTGATAGGAGACACAACAAAAGATGATCAAGAGATACCATTGATAGAAATGGCTACTGAAGACACATCCCAACAATAGGATTCATATCCTAACTATGGGTAGTTAGTCACAATCACACATGTCCTTGGTTTACCACACTTTGATCCATAGGTGGCTAATCACGTACACCAGATAACTATTGCTGAATTCTTAAACAAGTCTGATGACGAAGTAACTGACTCTCATGATTATGAGTGGGATGAGCTATATTTTTCCATAGAGGACATTGAAATAGATGTGATTCACATGTTCCTAGCTACATCGCCACACCAAGAACCTTCTAACACCAATCCTAACAATATTGATGTTCCTCAAGCAGAGGAGGAATTCCTTCCCCAAATCATTGATGAAGAAATTGGTGTTCTCTTAGGTCTAGAAGAAATTCAGAGGTGACAAGCTAGGATCCTCCTCCCACAAAGAGACGAAGAAGAAGAATGCTCAACTGAAAAGTCACTAGAGTATGGTCTGCATATAACTAACAATGACCCTTTTAATGACGATCTAACTCTTATTGATCTAAATATTGAAGAGATTAACTTAATAGAACATGTCATGTCAGTTAATAGTCTTGACACTGATGCGATGTTGTTCTTCCCAGAGTCTGAATCCTTGTCTTTGATAAACCCAGACCTAATTGATTAGACTAATACAGATCCTACTCCTATCCTCAACTTTCCCAATGACTACACATTGGCTTGCTATCTAAACACTTGTGAAGCTTGCCCCTCTTCCACCAATGCAAGGAGCATGAACATGTCATAGGAGGATATGAAGTTTCTTAGTAAAAATTTGAAAAAAAAAAAAAGAGAACTGACGGTGAAAACCATGTTGTGGCAGTGTCAGATCCTAAAATAGTAAAAAAAAAAGACATATCCAATGGTGAAAACCTCTCAGAGGCACCAAAGGATGAGATTCTTTATATCCTCCCTGAGCACTTTCAAGAAAGGTCTTCAGTTTTGATAGAACCAACACAGCCATTTAATTTGGGCACAGCTGAAGTTCCTCAAATTGTTCACTTAGCACAATCTTTGTCAGAAGAGGAGAAGACAAAATTCACCAAGTTCCTAAGATAGAAGAAGATCAAATTTGCATGGTCTTATACCTATATGCATGGAATGGATCCTAAATTGATAATGCACCACTTGTCTATAGCTCCTGGGATCAAACCTGTGAAACAAAAACTTAGAAAGATGCATCCTCATGTTGCATTGCTAGTAAAAGCGGAGCTAGAGAAATTTTTGAAAGCTGGATTCATTAGAGTCATTGCTTACGCATGATGGATCTCCAATGTGGTCCTAGTGTCTAAATCTAATAAATCTATCAAGATATGTATAGACATCAGAGACTTAAACAAAGCATGTCTTAAGGATGACTTCCCCCTTCCTAATATTGATATGATCATAGACCTCACAACAAGCTACCAAATGTATTCATTAATGGATGGTTTCTTAGGCTATAATCAGATTAAAATCACCCCTGAAGATCAAGAGAAGACAACATTTACATGCACATGGGGCACATTTTGTTGGAATGTCATGCCATTTGGGTTAAAGAATGCCGGTGCTACATATCAAAGAGCAATGACTACTATATTCCACGATATGATGCATAAAAACATGGAGGATTACGTGGATGACACCTTAGCTAAATCCAAAGAAAGGATCACTCATGTTGATGAATTAAGGAAGATATTGGATCAAATGGCGCAATTTCAACTCAGGCTCAATCCCAAGAAGTGTGCCTTTGGGGTCCAATCAGGTAAGCTCCTAGGATTTATTGTCTTAATGAAAGGAATTAAGGTTGACCCTGCAAAATTCAAAGTTATACTAGAGATGAATCCTCCATGCAAGATTAGTCAAATGAGGACATTAAAAGGGAGAATTCAATGGAAATGAACTCTCAAATGGGATGAACATTGTGAAGCCAACTTCAGAGAATTAAAAGAATACCTGGCTACTCCTATTCTTATGACACCCATCCATGGAAATCCATTACTCCTATATATTTCAGCTACAACCACATCACTAGGATTATTTCTCGCACAAGAGGATTAAAATAAGAAAGAAAGAGTGATCTACTACATCAGTAGAACACTAGTCTCCTATGAACTCAATTACAACATTATTGAAAAAGCATGCTTAGCAGTTGTCTTTGCATCACAAAAATTGAGGCATTACATGTTATCACATACAGTAAGGCTCATTGCAAAGATAGATCCTTTGAATTACCTCCTAAGCCAAACAACATTAACAGTATGTCTGGAAAAGTAGATCCTCATTCTGAGTGAATTTGACATTGATTATATAGACATGAGGGCTATTAAAGGACAAGTCCCCGTAGATCAACTAGCTGATTCACCACTCCAAGATGATGAACCTTTAAGGATTGAATTCCCTGATGAGACCATTGTGAATCTAACTAAGTATCTATGGAAGATGTACTTTGATGGTTCTTTCACGCAATAAGGTTCTGGAGCAAGATTTTTTTTCATAACTCCTCAAGGCTACAAAATAACCAAGTCCTACAAATTGATGTTTCCATGTACAAATAAAATTTCTGAATATGAGGCATTGGTAAATGGTCTTAAGCTTTCCATGGAATGGAAGATTGTAGAGTTTCATGTGTATGGTGACTCCCAACTCATTACCAATCAAGTCAATGGAGATTATCAGACAAAAGATGAGAAGTTGATACCCTAAAAATGACTGGTTGATGACCTAAAGAAGTACTTTGTCTTCATCACATTCCAATAGATACCCAAAATAGAGAACAAAGCTACAGATGCTATGGCTACATTGGTGTCCATGTTACAACTGGAGGAACATCAATTCTACTATGACTTCTTGGTGGAAGAATTATCCTATCCTGCCTTTGATACCCCTGAATACCAAGTAATATGTGCTTTGAACACCCCAGACCAATCTCGGTATGCTAATATCATTGCTTACCTAACTAACCAAACCATTCCCAATGATCTATCAAGAAATGAAAAAAGAGCCTTGATTAGGACAACATCGTGTTATGTTCTCATAGCTAATAACTTATATTGATGAGGTCTCGACGGTACACTTCTTAGATGTTTAGAACTCAAAGATTCAGATCATGCATTAAAAGAAGTCCACAAAGGTGTATGTGGATCACATTCAAACGAATTTTCACTAGCAAAGAAACTACTCCGAGTAGGCTATTACTGGCCTACCATGGAAAAAGATGCTATTCAATTTTCCAAAACATGTCATAAATGCTAGACACATGGAAATCTCATCCATATTCCTGCCAGATAACTTATACCTTTCATTAAACATTGACCATTTTAGCAATGGACCTTTGACTTGGTTGGACAAATATATCCCAATTCTTCAAATGGACACAAGTTCATCATTACTGCCACTGAGTATTTCACAAAGTGGGTCGAGGCTGTGCCGCTAATCAAAGCCACTGGAAAATAGGTGGCTATGTTCATATTGAACTACATTATCTATAGATATGGGATACCCTCATTTATTGTAACAGACAATGGGGGCCAATTTAAAAACCAAGACATTGATGACCTTTGCGAATAGTTCCACATCACTCAACACTGCTCCTCAATATATTATCCTCAAGGTAATGGATAGGCTAAGGCATCTAATAAAAATATTCTTAAGATCCTACACCGAACTATGAGTAAGTCTGGCAGAGACTGACATTTACAACTAAATGTGGCACTTTGTGCCTACAGAACAAGCATCAGAAAACCAACAGGAGCTACACAATTTTCCCTAGTCTATGGCGCTGAAGCAGTACTACCTATTGAGGTTGAAATCCCATCTTTACAGATATCTTTACAAGGTCTTTTTACTGATGATTAGTACCGTATTGATAGGGTGAATGTACTAGAATTACTTGATGAGCACAGGCAACAGGCATTCGATCACCTCAAAGTGTACCAAGCACGAATGTCCAAAGGGTATAATAAAAAGGTCAAACCACAACAATTTCAAGTGGGGGATCTTTTCCTAAAGGAGAATCCTAAAAACTAGCCTAACCAGGAATAGAAAGGAAAGTTTGAACCTAACTATTTGGGACCTTATGTTATCACTGCTTATTTTGGGACTGGAGCCTATCAACTAGCTACACCTAAGGGAGAAATTCTTCCAGATCCTATCAATACTCTACATCTGAAGCGGTTCTACTCTTAAAGTTTGGCTAGCAGAACCTGTATAGTAAATAGTTATCAAAAAATACCAAAAACATTAGAAAATTGGTCCTGAAGAAATCCAAAAACAATGGAAAAAGTCCTGAAGAAAAGGTATCCTTGGTGAAAACCTGGAAAACAGGCGCCTTGATACTACAAAAACATTCAAAAAAACAAAAATAGCAAAAAAATTGAAAAAGAGAAAAGTGCCTTGATGACAACCTAGTAAAATAGGCATCCTGGTAGCAAAAAGAATGAAAACATTTTTCCAAGTGGTGAAAACCTGGCAATCAGGCATCACTTGTATTTTGCGCTCTATCTATCAATATATTGTTAATACTAGGCCTTCACGATTACACCTGTGCTAAAAGTCGACTTTGTTTCCTTTCAAAAATCTTATCCTTGCTTGGGATTTGTCTACATTTCTATTTTAGGGAATGATTCATTCCGCACTGGGAGCATCTTTGCTAACATGTTAGGTCGTGTCTGCTAGGTCGTCATAGGATGTTTTGTCTCGTGACACAATGATACTCGATGCTTTCACTAAACTATCCCTTTCACAAAACAAGGCTGGCACAAATATTGCATTAACATGAACAATGTTCCTAGAACCTACATTGGATTGCAAACAGGAACAATGTTACACATCGACATGGAACACATATTTTCTTGAATTCCAAATTTTGATTGATGAATCTCTATTGCGCTTGAAAAATGAATCAATAGTATTTCTCAATACTACCTAAACACAACTTGATATTGGTTTGATTATGACTCTTTTATGTACCCATGATGTTTTAACTGGGGGCATCTAAGCAGTTATGAGTTTTCTTTAATTGATTCATAATTGAAGGTTGTTATGTCTTCTAAGTTACTCCATGACGTCTGCGCAAAGACAAAGAGTCGCAAGCATAAGGGGAATAATGTTTTCTTGGTTTTCTACGTATGGTGATTGTTCCAAATTATCCTATAAATTTCACCTAACTTGGATGTTTATGATAAAAGCTACCAACATGAGTGGATAGCCGCATATATCTTGATCTTTGTTATGTGTAAACTACGGTGAGGTTGAAACAATTTCCTTGTCTATTTTCTAAACTTAGATTCTCACTAAGGCATACGAAGCATAATGTACCCAATGATATGAATTTTCAAGGTCATTGCGGGTCCAATATCTTACCTTACACAGATTCTGATATAGTAAAAGGAAGGTGACTATTTTATTATCCTGGATTCTATGCCTTGATGCCTAAGTCTATTTTTGACATTACATCTAATAAACATAGTATTCATACTTTCATAATATCACTAGGTATTAGTGATTGTTGTACTATCAGATGGTATCCATTCCAAAAGCACCCAATGATGATAAAAATGTTACAAAAACTGCCAATCAGTGACAAGTTCTAAGATTCTTCATATAGCTACATTTAGAGATTTCATGATACATTTTGAAAGAAGCAAAAGCATAAGGAATTTGAGCTCAAAATGATTTATATTTTCTTCTAAAAAAATTTAATTGCATTATCACTATTACTGATATTTATATCATTTCACATCCATAGAATACATTTTTCATTCATCATATGACACAGAAGGAAAATACAAAAACAAAGCATTTATGCATTTTTTTCTACATCCTAAGTGCATCCATACATTTTACTTGCATAAGAAAAACTCAAAAAAATACATTTTGCATATTCAAATAGTATCATTTGAAACATATTTATATCAGTGATAAATCCAAATGCATAAATGATGTCATCATATAATCTAACTCATCATAAGACCAAGATAAAATCACATGTGTAAAAACATCTAAAAACAAAGCAAAGAGAACTCATAAGACATGTCAGAATCAGAAACAGCTGCATCAGATATATATCTCAAAACATGGTACACATAAAAAATATGGCACATAAATCTACATAAAGAGTATCTGAGTATTAGAATGTCAGGATGAATCAGATATACATGTATAAAGTATCATCGTACAAAAAGAATGATCTCAGAAGGATACAGATATACAAAGTTCTCTCAGAAATGTATAAATGCCAAAATACACAATCAGCTCTGGCTTCCCCCCTCTCCCTGATCTGGAGGAGGAGGAGGAGGAGGTGGTGGTATAAATGGAGCTGTTGGAGGAGGCATGGCCCCAACAGACTGCTATGCTAATCGTGAAAAGGACATAGCTCTATGTCCCTCTTGTACTGCGGCATGATACAAAGCATAATAATATGTGGCTCTCTGGCCTTGGTGAACAGTACTACGAGCCTATATATCTCACTCTGCTCTAAGCCTCTCCAGATGTCTATCCCTATCAACAAGTAATGCATCAGCTATCGTGAGCCTAGCCTCTAAAGCTGTGATCCAAGCCCTGAGCTTCTCTCACTCCTGCTCACACTGAGATAGTAGATTTTCATTTCTACCAGAACCCCTACCAGAATCCTTCCCTGAGGGCCTATCCTTTGACCTATCTAGCTATCTCTGCTGATGTTTCCTCTACTATCTCTGCTACTCCCCTATAAGTAATGGACCTAGTGGATCCATCCTGGGAGAAAAAAATCTACGAGTATGCCGATCCTCTCCACTACCACTGGCCACATCTGCAGTGCCACCCACAGCTCTACCTCCCCTATCATCTCCACCATCATCCCCATCATCTGGAGGAGGGTGCCTAGCATCTTGTCTCTCATCTCTACCTCCACCTCTCCCTCCCTTGCCACCCCTAGCTTTCTATGCTCCTCCTCTCCCTCTGGTCAGGCGATCATCCAGATCATAATCTATCAGATCCTCTATACAAGGAATGGCCTCCTTAGGAAATGTAAACCATGGGAATAGATGCTGAAGCATCTTTGTAGCATACCCATCTGAATAGCTTGCATCTACAACATCATGACGAAGATCCCAATCGACTCTGACCATATCTCTGATCTCCTAGTGGGTAGTCTCATATCTCAGCTGGGCACCCCACAATAGTGCCTCATCATGAACTCTGGCATATATAGTCACATCCTAGTCCCTTCCCTGTCGATGACCAAACTATCTCAAAACTCAGGTATATACAAACTACTCTATGACGTATCTGGTACTCCCAATTAGGTACCTTCTCTAAAATAAAAATGAAACCTGTCTAGCATCAGAGGTCCACTCCTCACAGTCCAAGTATGAATACCATACTACCTCTGTCATATCATCAAAAAGCCTCTGCTAGTACTCTACCTTTCCCAGACGGGGTTGCTGAATCAAACTGGCATACATATAAACATAAGGCTGCTCAAGTGTACATTGCCTATCTATAATGGGTCGTGTCACTAGGATGTTCTCCCAGGCCCAGATATGAAGAATAAAAATCCCCACAGTCATGCTCCGAGTATAATGGTAAATAATCTCGTGGAGCTCTTGGTACATATGGGTCAGAATACAGCTACCCCATGCAAATCTCCGTCTAGAGATGACCATCTTCTTAAGCATGTCTACCCATCCTATAAGGAATCTGTTATGTCCTCTATCTGGCATCAGGATGCCACTAATCAAGCCCACCAAATATATAGATAATAGATCATAATGATGGCACATGTAGTTCCATGAAATGTATCTCCAATCAATGGTATCATCTTGGAAATACTGACGAGCTGCACTAATAGCCATGACAGAAGTTGACTCAAAGTGCACCTCATGGCCCATAACTGGAACTCACAGTATATGCCACACATCCTCTGGTGTGACTATCATCTCCCCATTCAAGAGATGGAAGGTGTTGTGCTCTGAGTGCCATCTCTTGGAAAGAGCAGTCAACAACCCTCGATTTACCCCTATATCAGGTAAACCAATCAGTGATCATAGTACTACCTAGACCAGTACCTCCTGCTCATCATCTGACAGAAGTCTGACCAAAGCGAGCACACGTCCTAGATATGTACCTCAAAATGCAACTACCTCCAAATAAACCTATTTTTGGCAAATAAAATGATAAATTAGTGTTCTATCTATGACAAACATACCGAAACATGATTAGCTAAATCAGGATCCGCAGCAGACAAACAGTTCAAAATGGCTAAATTTATAAGTCCAAAAATGAGATGTGATCTTGGAAAAATAGGGTGCGATCTCTTTTGCCAGATGTGATCCTGGAAATATAGGATGCGATGGACAATGCTGGTTACGATTCCAGAAATCCTAGATGCAACCCCAAAAATGGGGTACGATCCTGAAAGGACAGGGTATGACATAAACTAAATTTCATATCCTAAACTAGGCCAAAATAGGGTAACTGAATATGATCCAGGAAATACTAGATGCGATACAAAAATAGGGAAAACTAGATACGATTTGGGAAAAACTGGATACAACACGGGTTTAGCAGGGTGTGATCCAAAATCCTGGATGCGACCCAGAATCTATAGGGCTATAAAAGCTATAAAAATGCATGAAATTCAAAATTGCAAAATTCACGAGGTAGTTTTATGAGTACTTACCGGAGGTGGGTAGTCGGCCAGGCACTAATGTCGATGGCTGATGTCAAAATGATGCTTTCTGACAAGGACCACCATCTTCTCTATAGAGCTCTCAAATTTACTATGGGAAAAAGTGAAAATGAATAGTAAAATGGTGATTTTTGAGATATATATTGGTCTTTTGAGCTATTTAGGGGTTCTAAAACTCCTCCCAGGCAACTGCAACTACATTTTTGTTCTCCTTTTGATCAATCAGGAACCAAATTGATGGTGCCTAAGGTATTTTATGCAATACAGTAACATTTTTATGACAGCTCCTGAAAATGCAAAATTTCTCCATTTGTTCCAAAAATCCATAAAATTGCACATTTCATCAAAAATCTTGGTCTGACATCATTTTATCAATCTCACCACTCACATTTTCACATAATTAACTTGGTTATTGTGTGTTTATTCTTAACACACCCTCATTTCTTTGCCTCTTCTATTCCATTCTTTCTAGACCTCACCGTGCCATGCAAGTGATATGTTCTTTCCAAAGAGGGATTTTCTTCTTTCCTTCAATTTCATTCCTGAGTGGGCATGATCACACTATCATCAATCAAATTATTTCTTGAAAAAACATTAAAAATGACTTTGTTATCAAACAACTAGGGGCATGACAGTTTCCTTGACTAAGTCAGAACTATTGGATAGAAAGCTTTGGTTCTCATAAGCTAGATATCTTGTGTTTCCTCATTTTAAAAGATTCTTATTAAGCTCATGGCAGCTTCATACTGACTTTTGTACAACAACCAAGTTCGTAATCAGTATTATCAATCTTTAGACGACAACCAAGTTCAGAATTGGTATTTTTAAGATCTTTTGCATATTGACCTTTGTTTGATCAAGTTCAAAGTCAATTCTATCAGTTTAGTTCAATAAATTATGAGACTAATCTCATCAGGCATTTTGTTTGATCATGGGCAAAATTATCAATCTTTCTGAAGTCAAAAATCAAAAAATTTCTTTGAATCAATACTCTACTCGCACATCTATTGAAAGAGGGGCAAATGTAACCACCCTAATTTGATCTGCTTTGACTATAGACCCTATTTTTCCTAAGTGTGACCATACCCCCAATTATTTTTAGACAACTCTTCAATGGGCTTATATAATTCATTCAAATCAGATTTAATCTCCTACGTGATTCAATCACTAACATTTTTTAATCATCTTAGCCAATCAAAATCAATAAATTTTAATCCAAATCATTTCAAATCAAACATGGCTAAGGTAATTAATTTAAAAGGAATTAAATAAATCCCTATTATATCTAATCACTTGTAAAAATCCTATCTTCTAGCCTAAATCAATCTATTTAATTGGCTCTAGTCCTAATTAATTGTCTAAAGCAATAAAAAGCTTAAATAATTAATATTCCTATTTTTGAATGAATATATTTAATATAATTTATTTCATTAATATTCCCCTAAACCTAACCTAACCTACCTCAACCACCTTGACTCTAGGTTCAAACCCATCCCAACCTATTCCCCCCATGCTAAATCTAATCCTAACCTTAATTCTATCCTAACCCGCTTCCTAATGATGTCACATTCCTAAATTTGTGATTAGGAATCCCACCCACTTGATAAAGTCAACTTTCTCAAGATTGAATTCCTCTAAGTCCACATTCTCAAGCTTGGACTTACACCCCTCACCATGCCTCTTAAATGCTTCCATTAATACATTATTAATGGAGATTCCTCAAGCCCATGCCTCATGAATGCCTTTTGGCATTTATGTCTCTTACACCTCATTAATGGGTTTTACAACTTCATTAATGACCCTTTTCCCCCCTCTCTCTCATCATTTCTTCTATAAATAGAATGATATTTTGAGCTCAAATAAGCCCTTAATTTTAGATTGAAAAAGTATTGTTATGCTGTTAGGATTTATATAGATTCATATTGCATTTTAGTTTCCATGTTTATGCATTGTTTTAATATGGATTTTTGGAGCTAGAATGCATGTTCATTAGATATCTTTCTTATTTTTAATTGAATCTTTCATGCTAGGTTGTATATGTCACTAGAAAAGGCATAATTTAAGGGCTATTATGTTGTTTTTCACACTCCTCATAGTTAGAAAGCAATAGATTAATTTTAGTGGATTTACATGCTTTACTAACCTTATTTTCACTAACACAATGATCTATTGAAGTGTTGCGTCGTAGGTAACATGTGCACTATTTCACACACACAACTAGATGTGACCTGGTTAAGTATTTAATCACCCTGTCAGGAGTGACCTTGTTAGAGGACTTAGAACATTCCACCTGAATGTCACCTTGCTCAAAGGATTTATACAATGACTATTAGGTCAACCTGGTTAAAGGATTTTGACTGATACAATGGTTACAAAGTAATCAAAAGGTGTGATCTGATACATACAACTTACTTTTTAAATCCAAATCTAATTCAACTCTAATGCTAATTCACTAAGTGGCCTCCATTATCATTTCAATCTTCAGATCTGCTTGGGAATCCATCAAGAAATCACTTATGCAACTCTCTGCTTCTTTGCTCAGCCTTCTCTACTAGATCGTTCCAATTAGTCAATTAACTATGTAATCCTCTTGCATAAACATCATACATTACATGAATAACCCCTTGAGGTTATCTTATACCTCTTCATCTAGGTCAAAATAAA
This sequence comes from Thuja plicata, assembly GCA_018584345.1. NCBI lineage: Eukaryota > Viridiplantae > Streptophyta > Pinopsida > Cupressales > Cupressaceae > Thuja > Thuja plicata. The sequence goes on along the minus strand of MU226370.1, from coordinate 229,734 downwards.
TCTTTTCTGCTTAATTAAGATCATAGATATTAGGTTAGGTTAGATCCAATGGATCTTTAAATCATTACATTTCATTTACTTCTCCAAAGAAATCACAAATTAAATCTTTGATCCATGCATTAATTACGGTTACCCATCTATTTAAATAGTTTGGACCAATCGTGCTTATCCTTAATTAACTTTACATATCCTAATAAAATCAGCTATGTCTACTAGAGATCTCAAATCTCAACAATTACCAAAATACTACTACTCGGCCAACACTGTGTTCTTCCACTCGGTCATCACTATTTTCACTCAATAATTTACTGGCGCTTGGTCGATACTAGAAATTATGCTTCGGCATACACTGGTGCTCGATTGACACAAACTTCATTCGGCATAAACTGTTCCCTGTAAACTATCATCGTAACTTAGTGTTATAGATAAACAACACATTACTTTTCCAATGTGTGAACTAATCAAGTACCCTTGTAGTTTCTCATAACTAAACCATTTCACTTGGTCTTCTTGTTAAATCTTCTTCATCAATCAATAGATGTGGTACTCAAACAGATAGCAATAGTCTCACCAATTAAGGTTTGACATCAATGACAAAACAATAATTTTTTACATTGTAGCTTTCCAACATTTCCGAGCATGGTAATTAGAATTATTTAACTTAATTTCAGGAATAAGCGTAAACATGATTTTAACAAGAAGTGAAAAAATAAAAAATAAAAAATAAAAATGTTAGGATTAGACAATATCAACAAATAAACAGTGATAAACTAACGTCAAAGAATCCTAAAATGAAATTTAACATAATGTTAATAAATGTTTGAATAGGTTAAATAAGCATTTTAAAGAAAATTAAAATATTGTTAAAATTTTAAATTTAGGCTATTAAATGAAAATTAAAAAACCTTATTCTATTGAAATATGATCTTATTAAAACTAGATGTATAAGATTTAGATCAAATGTGTTAAGATTAAGTAATGTTGAGGGGGGGTGAATCAATATTACAACACTTTATAAACTTATTTAACCAATTCAAACTCAACCATGCAATTACTGAAATAAATAGAACATGCACATAAAGTAAACAACTCATAACACCATGATTTGTTAATGAGGAAACCTTGGCCAAAGGAAAACCCCGTTGGGGATGATACCCACAAATAATGTACTAAGAGTATAGTGTCCCTGTTAGGAGCTAAATATTACATTTAGTACATATCCCTGTCAAAGGATAGAAACCCTGTTAGGGGTTTACAATGAGTATATTGCTCTTACAAAGCAATATTGTTATGTTACAATGATTTAACAAAATGAACAATACAAGCATCTTCTATGGTTAAGTAGTCCCAATTATAGCTCACATCAACTTTTTTCTGATCCCTACATTACAATGCATCTAGGCATTCCATACATGTCTTCGTAGTAGGTATTGAACATATTTGAAGTAAACTATCCACCTCTATCTGGCCTTAAACATTTTATCTTCAAACCTGATTCCTTCTCAACTTTTTCTTTGAAAATATGGAATTTATCAAAAGCCTCAGATTTATATCTAATAAATGCAACCCACATCATCCTAGAAAAGACATAAACAAAAAGTATGAAATATATCTCACGATAGTAAGGTCTTTCTCTTTTAGGACCACACATATTTGTATGCACCTTATCCAACTTGCATTTGGCTAAGTAAGATTTGCTTTTAAAACTGCTTCTATTTTGTTTCCCCATCACACATGGTGTTAGAAGGTTTCACAATCTTTGGTAGATCTCTAACAACATTTTTCATACTTGATTTTGACAATGTTATCAAAATTTATATGACAGATACTTCTATGCCATAACCAATTGTCATCAACCTTTGCAACAAAACAAGAAACCTCTATAGTATTCAACTCAAATGCATTACCTCTTGATATAGTACCTGATGTGATCATATCTCCTGTCTAACTTTTGATAGAACATTTCCCATCATTGAACTTCAAATGATAACCCTTGTCTACAAGTTTTCCAACACTCAACAAGTTATGCTTAAGTCCATCAATAAGTAATACATCATCATTATTAGTTTTACCATAAAGAGAAATTGATCCCACTCCAATGATAAACTTAGGATTATTGTCACCAAATCTGGATACACCGCCATCATATTTAGTTATTTGAATGAACTTGTTTCTATCACCAGTCATATGATATGAACAACCACTGCCTATGATCCATTCATATTTATTTTCAACATGTGAAAATAGGGCTTTCTCTTCATGAATAGGTTCATCATCTTTAATAATAATAAATACAATTTCATTATAATCCATAGAATCATCATCAGACACACCTTCACTAGCATAGTAACATTCCTTATCCTTGGAGGAATTAGGTCTATGAAACTTAGATTTATGTTTAGGAACCCTTATAGGACATCTAGATGCAAAATGATCCCTTTGGCATTGATGACAACACATGAGAAAATACATCAATCCAAAAGTATAACTCTCAATACAATCTTCTTAATATCCTCTTCACAGTTATACCTAAAACAATAGGAATATTCCACTGAAACTCTCCAATCTCTCCACAGAATCTCTCTCCCTTTGACATTAATAGCAAAGGTGTATTATAAATAGTATCTATATACAAATAAAAATTGCACAACTATTCATCAAACATTCATACCATGTGAAGTACATCTTGGAAATAGGTTTCTAATATCTTCGCCTATGCAGTCCATGTCTTCACTAAGATCTGACCAACATGAATTAATCCATTAAGAGAAAAAGAAGATACTTATGCATTACCCGAGGGGATTCAAACTTGTGACCAAGCTCTAATACCACTGTTCTCTTTCTATCATCAACACTTCCTGTCAAATTAACATCAATATAAGCATGCAAAACAAAATCATCATATTTTTATACCATAAACCATAATCCAGTGTTCCTCTCAGATATCTAAATATTCTCTTTACTACAGAAAGGTGAGTCTCTTTAGGATCTTCTTGATATCTTGCCACAATTCCAATTGCATTAGCAATATCTGGTCTAATGTGAGTTAGATATTGTAAACCTCTAATCATGGATTTGTACTTTGTCTAAAAAACACTCTAAGATTCATCAGTAGCAGTAAACTTGTAACCAGTGACCATATGTGTTCCAACAGGTTTGCACTCTTTCATTCCAAACTTTTTCAATATTTCCTTAAGATACTTGGTTTGAGAAATAAAAATACCATTCTTATTCTGATTAATTTGCAACCCAAGAAAAAATTTCATTTCACCAATCACCAACATCTCAAATTCATTTTCCATTTCCTTAGAGAATTTCTTACTCATTTCATCAATACCTCCAAAAATTATATCATCTACAAAAAATTCAACTATTAAGATTCCATCTTCACTAGTTCTTAAGTAAAAATTATTTTCTTCATTACCTTTTCTAAAACCAAGACGAAGTAAATCCCTATCTAATCTAGCATACCATGCTCTAGGTTCTTTTTTTAGTCCATACAAAGCCTTTTTAAATTTTCAAACCATGTCCTCATCATCTATCAAAGGAAATCCATTAGGTTGCTCCATATACACTTCCTCCTCTAGATCTAAATTTAGAAATTCAGATTTCACATCCATCTTATAGACTTTAAAGTCTTTATGTGCAGCATAAGCAAGAAATAATCTTATTGGCTCAAACCTAGCAAACTGAGAAAAAATTTCTTCAAAGTCTATTCCTTTTTGTTGTGAGTAGCCTTTACAAACTAGTCTTTCCTTATTCCTTACAACCATTCCTTCTTTGTTCATTTTGTTTCTAAAAACCCATTTAGTTCCTATAACATTCTTGTCCTTAGGTCTAGGAAGAAATTCCCAAGTGTTATTTTTATTTATCTCTTCCAATTCTCCCTGCATTGCTTTAGTCCAAGATTCATCTCTACATGCCTCATAAGTAGTTTTTGGTTCTAATTGAGAAATAAAACAAATCTCATTTCTCAATCCAGATCTTGTCATCATGCCTTTGCTTGCATTGCCAATAATTTGATTTTCGGGATGGTTCTTCTTAACATACCTTGGTGTCTTTGGAATTTCAGTAGAATCATTTGAGTCATTCAGACATACCTTGATCTCATGATCAACCTCAAAAGGTTCTTCTTGATTTGCAGTAACCACCCTGTTATCTATAGTCTGGCTACAGTCATATATTCTTTCCTGAATCTGAAAATTCTCATCGATCCTTACATTAGCACTTTCAATTATCTTCCTCAATATTAGATTGAAAAATTTATAATATTTTCTCTTAATGAATAACCAAGGAAGATCCCTTCATCACTTATAGCATAAAAATTTCCTATAAAACACCATCTTCAGGATCACCTCAAGTTGTTAAGATTTATCTCAAAGGACTAGAAGATTTGATACCACTTGTTACAAGTGTGGTTGTCGTTGCACCAAAATATTGACCTATTAATGCCCGATACAACCACTAGACTTATAGAATCCATAGAAGGTGGTTAGTACCTTGTCATGAAATCCCGAGGGGATCACTGACCATTTTTCCAACAAAAAGGAGTTATTATTAAAATAAAAATGAGTGAACTATATAAAAATATATATTAACTATTTTAAAACAATTTAATGAAATAATATAACATACAAATTGATTAAACAATTGTAAAAAAATGTTGAACGATGTCTAAAGAAAAATATTTAAATATGTTGAAGGAGTCAGAATAAATAAAGAACGCTCAAACAAAATAAGACATGAAAACTGACAGTGAAATTAGTAAACTGAGATGCACAAATCGTAACTTACCAATACACAAACCACAAGAAAAAATCTATGATGACTGCCAATATCTAAGAATGAACCAAAGAAGATATGTAGAAATAGAAAATGACAGAGATGTTATACAATAGCCTCCTTTGGTGTTAAGATAAAATTACAAGTGGTTGGTGTGAAAGGAGCAATTGAGTGTAGGAGGAAAATGAATAGAGACTGCACGAAAAGAAAAGATGAGAAGCATAGCTGCTAAAAAAATAGTGAAGAAGATGTGCATAAACTAGTGGAGCGAGCTTGCAGCATAAAGAGGATTAAACAAATAACCAAAATCCTAAAACAATAATTAGTGGAGGAGCACAAAGTAGAAAGAAGAGATGCGCAACAAAAAGAAGATTTTGGATATTTGGCAAGAGTGCCTTAGACTACACAACAATGGAGAAACAATGTAGGAGGAGGTGATACATAGCAAGGGGAAGCATTTGAAAAAAAAGAAAACTTGGAGTGTCTGCGCAAAAAACCAAGACTTTGCAGCAGCCTAAAGTAAATTAAAGATACAATGCTCTTAGAACCAATGATACAATTCTCTTAGAACAAAATGCAAGGGTAGAATCAAAGATACAAATCTTGAATAAAAAGAGCCCACAATGAGAAAAAATGAGGAATGAGGAGAGTTGAATATATAAGAATGTAATTTTTGTTAAAACGAGAGGATAAGGTAAAGATATAGAAGACACAGGGTAATGAAAGATACAATCCTTGCAGACATGCAGCTTAAGAGAAAACATAGAGAGATATCCAAAATGGGTTGTGAAATGAAATGTTGGTGTAAGAGAATGAAAAGTAGATAATAAGTGAAATGCAATAAATTCTCTTCAAATATGCTTGAACAACAAATAATATAAACCTACATGGACAAAGATATTTAAAAGATATCTGACATATTATTAGTAATCCTACAATAAAAAATGTGAGAGAATGGAATAGAGATAGAAACAACATTCAATCCTGCAAATGAAAAGCCATAAGAACTGCAAATGAAAACTTATTTAAAAATGAATATATATAAACTACAAGAAATGTGAAATAAGAAATGAGTTAAACCTTGTAAATTCCCGACAGAAGTTAACAAAACTAAATGCAAATTGAAATGGGTTTGGTGGTAAACCATCAAAACCAAAAAACAATTTCAAACACAACTCTGTCGCGGAAATCCAAACAAAGAGGTTTAGAGAAAAAAATGAACTAGGAGAAAGCACCCAAAAGACAATACAAGGAGACAAGAAGATTTTGAAAGGAGAAAAGAAAATTAAAACCCCTTGTGATATTATGAATATGGAAAATCCAGAGAGAGAGAGAGAGAGAGAGAGTTCATTTACAATGACTTCAAGAGACAAAATGTGAATGATGAGCATCTCTTAAATAGAGGTTGTTGGTTGTATTTCTAGTTTTGTAGTCTTCCCTCTAAAATTTTGAAGTTCCTTGTCTTTTCTATGCCCAAAAGTTGAAATTCTTGTCTGAAATTGCTTATATATCTTTGCAAATAATGTTTTCAGCCCTAAACCTAGTAAAAATGTCAAAAAAAAACCTAAGGTTTGTTTATGTTTCAAAATGGAAAAAATCCCTAAAATCTCAGTTGAGTTTCTATTTTCAAGTTACTTTTTCGTAACTTAAGTCTGAGAATAAAGCATGTACTTATTATGTTAGTTGCTTAGTCTCATTAAGTGAAAAGAATATTCCATTATGTCTAGAGACTTAGCGAAAAGGCTAAGTCCCATTATCTCTTGATAAAAATAATATACCTCAGTGGATATGGAGACTTAACGCAGACCGTTCATCTCAAATAAAAATCTAACGGTGGTCGAAAGTCTCTGAATAAGCCATGCAATTTAAAAGTCATCTAGCGACACTGAGTTTCTACAGTCGTGAGGTTTCCTAATCAAACCTGAGTTAGATGTCAGTTTCAGTGTTAGTATTTTTGCCTAGTCACGAAAGAGCTCATGGGTTAAGTTAAGAATAAGGAGACTAAGACACAACCATAGGATGAAATTCAGATCCAATTGCAGTCACGAGGTCACTGTAAAGGTTTAAAAAGTCAAATGAGATATGGAAATTAAGAGATAAAAGGAAAGTTGAGAAACATGTTCATCAGTCACATAGTCTCTAATGAAAATGCAAAGTAAAAAGTACACCAGGAGACTTGGAGATAGCAGTCGTGAAGTCTCATGAAAAATTAGGGTTTGCTTTTCAAATTTGGAGACTTGGCACTGACCGTTCGATGCAGAGAAAGGAAGATCAACGGTAGTCAGGTTATCTCCAGATGAAAATAATAAAGGTAAAATATACAATGATAAAGAGATAAAGGTATTTTTTGCATGGTCTCCAGATAAACCGTGAGTTAAAAGATTGGTTCGGCGACAAAGAGATATAACAGTGACCAAGTCTTTGAAATTAAGCTGAGGTTAAAGATCAATTAGTAAAATGACTTAGTAGTGGTGTATCCGAAAGAACATGAGTTAAGAAATTTCATAAAGAAACAAGGAGATAACCGTTGATCTCAAGAGTGATCCAATGACATTCGCTAAGTCTCAGTATGAAACTATAGTTAGAGTGAACATTCAACGACAAGGAGATTATATATTTGCGAGGTCACTAGAAGCACAACCAGAGTTAAATTGAAGAATTTTATTCAGCGCCATGGTGTATAGTGGCCAACCAATAGGTTATTAGATATTTATGCCAGATGGAAAAGTGGTCGAGTTGTGTTTGATGAAAGCCAATCAGATTTGATTTTGATCTCTTTTCAAATTTTATATGGTTTAAATAAGCAAAATGCACTCATTGATAATTGATTGCATGTCAGTTTGAAATGCCATAGCTAGAAATGAAATTGATGTCACAGTATGTAAACTAATGGTAGAAGTTATTGAATTGAATTTTACCAGTTTTGAAGAGATCCCTGCATTGATTTCTTAGATATAAGTAAGAGTGTTTGTTGCCATTTTATTTTACCAGCTTCCAATTTTTCAAATCTAAGAGTTTTATAAGAGATTAGAATTTTCCAAGAAGAGTAGATTTTTCCAGTAGTGTGTTTTGAAAGAAGTAATTTCCTGGTTCAGAATTCAGAAGGAATTATGATTGGTGGTGTTTTTAGGGCTCAGAAGTTCAATTCACAGAGTAATTGATAGCTTGTGGTGAGGTTTTGTAGGAAATTTGTTTCAATATCAATAATATAAATTGGAAAATAACAAAAGGAAAAATGAGTTTAGAAATGAGTGTAGCGTCTACCAGTGGGAGAAGTGATTATGTTGATGATGATATGAAATGGAAGCACAATTATTCTGAAGAATTCATCTCCTTGTTGCCAGGATCAAGCCAAAATAGAAAGGTAAGTGTTGATACCCTCATAGATGATTTACATTTTATTAGGGATGCTAAAACACCAGGATCTTCTAGTTATTCCTTGTTCAATTATTTATATAATAATAGTGATGAAGTTGTGCCTATCTCGAACCCATGGACCTATGGACTGGCTAAATTAATAGTCCCTGACATCTTTGTAGATGCTGATTTTATCTTAGAAATGGCCAATAGGTATGATACCCTAACCAAAACAATAAAGAGGGATGACGGGAAAGCCTTAGTTTCCCTAGAAAAAAACTCATTCATGAGATATTTTAATGTATACCATCTGATGTCCATAGAGATAAACTTGAAAATTTTAGAGAATAGGTATATGAGAGAGTCTGGCATTGCTTCCAAATTGATTCAAGAACATCATGTGCCAAGGAGAGTGAAGAATTATATAGCACCCATCCCAGGGACTTCCTCATACTACTACAAGGACCTAAACTTCTATATGAAGTATATATCATATACATTGTGCATGGTGTTAGGAAAGGATGGAGGACCTGAGAGAATCACCTTAGACATCCTTATGATGGTCCTGGATATGCAGAGCCCGAATACCAGTACCAATTATTATTATATACAATATATAATTGATCAAATGCATTAAGGATTCATTGATATCCAGAACAAGAAGGATAGTCTTTGATTCATGCATTACTCCATTCTTATGCATTTGATCTTATACTACAAATTTCCCATTAATGATCTATCAGTGTTTAAGGCCTTAGAGGTTTCATCAGAACCAGGCCAACTCCATTCAGTTTTGGCTAAGAGTGTGGAATTACACCTCAAGGGAACAAGATTTCTATGCCTTTGAAAATTGGATAGTTTATTCAATTCTTAAGTGTCTAGGAGTAAATAAGACAAGGCTACCAGTCAAGGTGATACAACTACTAAGCCCACACCAATATCTTGATAAGTGGCTAGGAGATCACAAATGGGGTGACTTCTACTATGAGAAGAATTTTACATTGATCAGGGTGTATGGTTGCACTCACCCAGCCCATGTTTTTCCATTACATGTGCCACCAAGGATCACATCAATGGAATTAACTAGGCAGCTAATTTTGATAGACAAGGAACACCTTTCTCCTCATAGGAAGGGTACATTTACCCCAAGGAAGTTCAAGATTTATAATTTTACAATTGGTAAAAAGACCTTAGACCCAGTGAATAATTGGATGAGTCACTATAAAATGAATGTGGCCCTTTACAGATATAAAGACACATAAGGCTTCATTTTGAGTGCCAAAAATTTTATGACACCCACCATTCCATATACAAAGGATCATGAGGAATGCATGGAGGAAGACCTAATAAGAAATATATTGGAGGATGAGGAGGTTGGTAAGAGGGCTAAGAAGTTTAATGAATTGATGGACTAAGAGAGACAAGTAAAGAGAAAAGGCATCACTTTTGGGGGTTTCTTCCCAGACTTTCCATACTTAAAGAGGCTTGATGCCATGATTGAAACTCATACTCTTCTATGTAACCAATTGGAAGATGCACTAGTAGTGCTAGAAAAGGTCCACAAAGGGCATTCATCATTAGAATATGATGAAGACGGTGATGAAGAGTACTTAGAACCTATCTCCCCTCCAATAAACCAAGCATTTATTGAAGAACAAACAACTGAGGGTGAGAACATAATTGACCTAATAGAGGTCTCAGAAACTAAGGTCACCAATGAGGCCCCACCAAAAAGACAAAGATTTTAAACATGGGAACCATCTCTGAAGAAAGAGAAGAAGAAAGATAGAATTGGTGCTCTTATTACTAGAAATAGAGTCTATGATCATCAGTTGAGGAAGCAAATAAGAGCAGGAAAGAAACTATAGAAAGACAAAGAAGAGGAAATAGAGTTTCATCTCATGACATGCACATATGAAAGATTAATATATTAGGATTGATTTCTGAAGGATGATAATTTCATCAAGACCAAGGAATTCAAAGATTACCTCATCTGGAACAAACAAAAATAGGTCAATGCACAACTATAATTGGTAGGTGGTGATCTAGTGAATAGTGAAGCTCTATAGACATAGTAGGATTATGATCTTGAATCAGATAAAATCACACCTGAGGAGGCAAGACAATTGGTAAAGGCTAGTGGGATGCTATTAGTAGAAGGGTGGGATTTGGCCTCTGCTTTTATTATAGATCATATTAGGAAGCAACCTAATGTGAAATTGTCATCAGAAACGCAAGTTGGGGAAATGAGTAGAGGATTTGGATACAATCCAAAATCTCAAGCATTAGCAATGTGGAGCTTACCTCCAAAAGATCAAAAGCCATCCCTAATAAACATTAAGGAGAAAATGGAAGGAAATAAGATTATCTAGTCTATCTAGAATACATGAGACTTGGAGATTTCCCAAGTTCTCACCCATTTTTCTCAATTGAATGAGGCCAAAGCAGTCCAAATGTCTAAAAATTTGAAGAAACTCATTAGTGAAACTAGTGCTATTTTCAAAGATAGGGAGCTGGGTCTAATTAAGATCAAATCACAAGAGAAGTTGATAGTAGGGCTCACACAAAAACTACTTGATATGCCAGAAGCTACCCGTGAAAAACCAAAAGAGGTGCAAGATGTTGAGATCCAAACAGAGGAAATAGAGAACATTGTAGCAGAGACAGAGCAAGAGGTTAAGGAGCATAACAATGTTGTATTGGGTGCATTGACACAAAGTTTGTAGCATAGGGTAGATGTGATAAAAGATCAGATTAACATAGTATATGGCACTTATGGAAAATTTCCAGGCCTGCGAGTAGAGATAAATAATTTTATCCCAATTTTGAATCCCTATTATGCAACTTGGTCTAGGAGACCAACACTTTTTGAAAGGTTGACATCTTTACAACCACTTAGGTCAGACCTACCATAGATAGTAACCCAAGTTTGGACTGAGATAGATCAAATAGGATCCACCTTGTCCTTTTTCAAAGGAAAGGCTAATCAAATAAAGGCAAGGTTGAACATGTTTGGACCAAGCTACAATAGATTTGTGCCTCCAATCAAATCAGAGGACAATCAGATTAAGCCACTAGGTGTATGGGGCTCAGAGTTCGACAATGTACTGCCTAATAAAGAGGTTTATGTTTCTAATAATGGAAATCCAGATATGGAAAGATTTAATAAGATTCTAGATGAAGAAATTAAGGTAGAAACATATTGCAATAAATTCATCAAAGATATCAAGAGTATCACTCATGCCAAGTGGGAGAGATAGAAGACCCATTTGGAAAATATATAGAGCTTTTAATGGCCAAAGGAAGAAGATGTTACATCATGGGACATCTTAACAAAGCCCAAGAAGAAAAATCCTATCACTGTTGACCTGGACATCATGGATGAAGAATAGGACACATGGCACCTCCTCTTTGAGCACGGGAAGGTTATAAATCATAAATACTAGTGTAAGTTAGCCTATATTGGCAATCACTAGATCTCATTACAAATATCAGATGCTATCCTAAGCATATACAGACAAAGGTGCCAAATATCACAAAAATACAAGGAGTAAATCAGATCTTATTCTCCATTTTTGTCCATCCACTGCTTGGTTCTTTCCTTTCTTTTGTCTTTTCTAGATTTTAGGGTTAGGTCTTAAAACCATCTGAATCTTGTAGCATCCTTACTTCTTGAGGATTCCAAGATGGTTTTAGCCTATAAATAGAACTCATTATAACATTTTTAAAGGATGATGGAATAGAATTACAAGGCAGACTACTAAAATTTGTCTGAGCCTTTGTACTTTTTTGTCTATCTGGATGTATTTGAAGCATTAAGACATTAATATAATATATTGCAATCTCTTCTTTACATCTTGGTTGTCTCTTTTCATTTATGTTATAGTTCTTGTATGTTTATTTGTAAGGCACTTAGACATACTGATCACAAGGTGGTTGTGTAGTCATTTGTGAGCTCCTTCAAGGAAGGAATAATTATTTCAAATGATCCCAAAGAACTTAGCATTAATTAAAGGATTTGATGATAGTTATAGAACTAGAGGATCTATAAGGCATTTTATCTTTGTTACAAGTATTTTATTGATCACCTTATTATGGAGTTATACCAGATATTGACTCTATAGCCCATAGGATCAGGCACTGGTTTATAGTTTGCATGTAATTGCTCACTCATCTAGCATTTAAGAACAATCATTCAATTACATTACACTTATAAAAGAGTATACATTTATAAGAAATTGTACTCACAGAGTATACAATTCAAGTCTACTAATTCCTTTAAGAGAGAATCAAATAGGTTGTCCCTCCTAAGTTCATAAGAACTATAAAAGGAAGAAGGATGAGAATCCTTATTGCATTAATATTTGTTGTTGTCAAAATACTAGTTTGGATTTTTAAGCTTTGTATCAGGTTATTGATAGTCATTTGCATAGTTATCTACTTATTGATACAGTAAAATGCATTCCAGCAAGTTATTAAGAATACATAATCCACTTTAAAGATACTGTCAAGCAGTAATCATTCATAACTAATACCTACCTGAGTTAGTGGATCTAAAAAAAGGAGGAGGTAATAGTTTCCCCAAATATTATCTAAAACCTCATCAATTAGGAATTTCTCTTTCTTGAATCAGTTATTTCAATATTGGGAGTCATACAGTTAAAACAAAAGTTTAAGCATTTTGAGGTTTAGCAAGAAAAATACCTACCAAACTAGCGACTCTGCTAGGGAGTTTTGAGTAAAACTTGAAAAGAAACTTATAAGGGATCTCTAGTGTGTTTAGAATTCAAATTAAGTTGCTATTGATTTTTTCTAGTTTAAGTTCATTCTAGTAGTATTTAATATTTCCCAAACTTGTGGTTGGGTGGTGACTCTAAAGAAAATCTATGTTAATCAATGCATAAGTGAAACATTTTTACACGTGAATACTAGATCAAGAATGAGACAAAATCCAGAAATGGATTTGGATAGTGGGATTCCCACTACTTCAAAAACTAAGTTATCTTGGAGAGAAAAGAGGAACCAAGCAAATATCAATAACTCTACTCCAAAAAATGAAGAGGAAACCACTAGAAGGAAGGATACTAATCAGTCTAGTCATGAGGGGAATACATCAGAGTATGAAAATGCCCCAGACCTTGGAATAGAAACATATTCAGTCACTACTACTTCTAGTGAGAGAGAAGGAACTGATACAATTATCTCAGACTCTAAAGTTCCTTCTGATGAGCTTGCAGAGGAAGAAAGAATCCTCATGAAACAACTAGTCCTTATTTAGCAATTGAAAAGGGAAAAGGAACATAAAAATAAAAAAACATGAGCACAAGGATGTTGAAAAGTATAGGATAATATCTTTGAGACATCAAGTTGCAAAGAATATTGAGAGGTCTCACAGAGACCAGGAGACTCCAAGCACCCACAAAATTTTAGGTCCTCAAGACTGTAAGGAAACTCAGGTGCGAAAACAACTTCCTACACTAATCTCTATAGGAAAGTATTGTGCAAATTCTTTTAAATCCTTACAATTTCAGATTCGTTAGCTACTTTAACAATGATATTGTAGCCACATACCATGCATATAGAAAAAATAGAATGACACAATGATTTACCCTGGGGAAAACCTTTCGGTAAAAAACCCCAGCACTCCAAAAACCTGCACAATGTATTATCTTCAACACAACGGTTACAACACACTTGCAATGCAAGTTCTTTCAGGAGAAAATCAACACACATAGACAAATCTAGTAGCACCAGATTATACCAACAATACACTCTTTTTCATATCTTTTTTTGTAACCCTAAAAATGCTTATATCATGTGCTTTCCTTTTTAGGGCAACTTCCAAAGATAGCTGCATTAGGGTTTTACCATTCTCTGAGAAAATAGGAACCTTGAACCCCATGATTGTGGAAGAGTGTAAAGTAATCAAATTTTATCAATTGCCACATGTCTTGCATGTCTTCACCTATCATTGAAATCTCTTAGAAATAGCTCTTACGTGTCATATGAATCCATCATAACCATTTCAGCCATGATCTCCTTACACACCATTCAAGATGCCGACACATCAAGTGGAGTGACACATCAACATGCCAACTAGACATGTACACTCACACTTAATTACATTATTTGCA
>MU226370.1:201341-212659 GCA_018584345.1 Thuja plicata | reverse complement strand
AATCATTTATCCCCTCAATGAGATTTTTAGTTTTCAAGGTCCTAAGACCCTTCTCACCAATGTGGCCAAATCTCATATGCCACAACATTGTCTTTTCTGCAGGAAGCTTGCCTTCCAAAGTGTTTGCCCCCTTAGGTACACTTATTGCACTGCCATCAGAACCCATTGCCACAGTCTTCTTTACTGCTCGTTCAGATGGTGGAGATGAAGTGATATCCACTCTCTTCTTTGAAAAATAAGAACTATTGCACTGAGCAATGCATGCGTCAAGCTAAAACAAAGTACCTCTCCTAGTACCTTTAGCGAGCACCATAGAACCTCTCATCATCTTGCATCCATCTTTCGAAAAGACAACTTGCACAACTACATCATTCAGCATACTTACAGATAATAGGTTTCATGCCAAACCCGGAATGTGCATAACTTTGTTGATTCCCTTTACTCGTCCATCAGGAAATATGATAGTGACCCTTCCGCATCCAACTATCTTTAGGTGAGAATCATCACCCAAGTACACCTTTCCACCATCAAACTCTTCATATTTTGAGAACCAATTTTGATGAGAGGTCATGTGAAAAGAAGCACCCGAGTCTACTAACCACACATCATCGGATGCATAGGCTGCCAAAGCTACAATAAAAGAATATCCATCTTCTTGAGATTTTTTAGAAGCTGAATCTGAGCCTTTCTTCTTCTTCTTCAGTTCTTTGTGGTCCCTTTGGAAGTGCCCAGATTTATCACAATTCCAACATTTTGCCTTGGACTTTCTAGGAGTTTTAGAACTCCCACAGGATTTGGATCTACCCTTCTTTGACTTATTTTCATTCTACTTGCCTTTGTCGTTGGATCTCCCACTAATAGCAAGGGCTTCCTTAGAAGAATCCGAAGTCTTTCTTCGCATCTCCTCAGATAGAAGCGAAGACACCACATCATCCATATAGAATTTGACTATAGTAATTCTTAGATCCATCACAAGATGGTCCCACAAATCTAGCAAGGAACAAAGCAGGGTCATACATTGATCCTCCTCCTCATTCTTGGCACCGGATGATGCCAACTGTGCAATCAATAAATTGAATGCATTGAGATGATCAGTTACGGATCCACCTTCCTCCATTCTTAAATAATACAAATTCTTTCTCAGGAACAACCTATTCACCAGAGATTTGGCCTGATACACAGACCCAAGCCGTGTCCACAAAGAATTTGTAGTAGTCTCATCAAGAACATTCAGAAGAACGGCATTTGCTAGACAGAGTCTGATGAGACCCTTAGCCTTCCGATCCTTGATCTCCCAATCCACTTGAGATATCATTGTAGGTCTCACAGCAAGTGAAGTAGCCTCCCATAGATCATGGTCTTCAAGCATGTCTTCCATCTTGAGTTTCCACAACTCAAAGTTAGTGCCATTAAATTTCTCCACCTCCATTCTACTGTATGATGAACCTGCCATCTCACTCTGCAAATAAGATTCAAAATGCCCTGCACAAAAAACTCCCACTCAACCTGAGATTAGCTCAAAAAACCCTACCCAACAACTAGGATCAAAATTTGATTAGGCTCTGATACCACTTGTAAGGAAACTCAGCTGCGAAAATAGCTTCCTACACTAATCTCTATAGGAAAGTATTGTGCAAATTCTTTTAAATCCTTACAATTTCAGATTCGTTAACTACTTTAAAAATGATATTGTAGCCACATACCATGAATACAAAAAAAAGAGAATGACACAATGATTTACCCTGGGGAAAACCTTTCGGTAAAAAACCCCAGCACTCCAAAAACCTGCACAATGTATTATCTTCAACACAACGGTTACAACACACTTGCAATGCAAGTTCTTTCAGGAGATAATCAACACACACAGACAAATCTAGTAGCAACAGATTATACCAATAATACACTCTTTTTGGTATCTTTTTTTGTAACCCTAAAAATTCTTATATCATGTGCTTTCCTTTTTAGGGCAACTTCCAAAGATAGTCGCATTAGGGTTTTACCATTCTCTGAGAAAATAGGAACCCCGAACCCCACGATTGTGAAAGAGTGTAAAGTACTCAACTTTTATCAGTTGCCACATGTCTTGCATGTCTTCACCTATCATTGAAATCTCCTAGAAATATCTCTTACATGTCATAGGAATCCGTCATAACCGTTTTAGCCATGATCTCCTTACACACCATTCAAGATGCTGACACATCAAGTGGAGTGACACATCAACATGCCAACTAGACATGTACACTCACACTTAATTACATTATATGCATGCAAATACATTTTACAAAACAAATAATAAGAATATGAATTATCCAAGGTTGAGACACCTTATTCCTAACAAAGACTTCAAAGATAAAGGAAAAAATAAAGTTACAGAAACAGAAGTTGAGAAGCCAAAAACTCAAAAGAACCTGACTAAGCAAATGTCTAAACTGGACATTGACCTTGAAAAAATTTAAAAAGAAAGAGAAACTATGGCTAAGATGTTGGAGAAAGTTGAAGTAGAAGCTGCTACTATAGAGATGAAGAGAAAAAATGATTTTTTGCAATCTACTACAATCTCCTTTGCTGATACAGAGAATGCTACAACATCAAGAAATAGGGATTCTTCTTTCAAAGGCCATAGAAAATTTTTGCTCCTAAAGATAATGAAAAATTCCAAAGGAGACTTTTTCCTGCAGAAAGGTACAAGAAATTTTCTTTCTTTGGAATTCCAAGTTATCCTAATGCAATACCAGAAGATATGGGAGAATAAATTCCAAAATTTTCAAGAAATAATGTTGTAACTTGTGAAGAGAATTTAAGAAAATTATTTGATGTTATAGATTATTTAAATATCAATCATGAAGATTTCCTTATGAAATTATTTGTACAATCTCTAGTGGAATATGCTAGGGAATGGTTTAGGAGTCTATCTCATGGTTCTGTAGGAAAAATGGATGAACTGATTGATTTATTCAAGGATCAATATGGTGATAAGACTAATGAAGGATTTTTTCTCAATGAGTTTAACAATATAAGGAAGAACTCAAATGAAGAAGTAACAGAGTTCAATACAAGATTCCAACGAGCTATGCATAAGATGTTTCAAAAAATGAAGTTGGATCAAAAGCTATGTCTTGCTACCTATGTCAATGATTTTGATTCACAAATGAGCTATGCACTTAGAGATAAGAATCCAAGAACTTTAACAGAAGCCTATAAAATAGCTGTGAATATAGATATGAATAGGAGGATATCAGGAAAATTGGGTAAAAGAGAGGATCCATGCTTTAATAGGAGTAATCAAAAGGAACCTGAATACAGAGAATACAAGGCTCCACATAATAATAAGCCATCCTATAATAGTAACTATAACTCACAAAATAGGATGAAACATTATGCCTATGGTACCCAATTCAAAGATGGTAAGCCTATTGTTCCACTAAGGAAAAACAAACCTAAGAATAGGACTCCTGATCCCCTACATAAAAATACTATTCACTTGTGTAATGATGAATTTTGTTGTGAAGCTTGTGAGGCACCACACAATCCTAATTTTTGCATTGTTTCCTTAGATATAAAATCAAATGAAGAGAAAGAAAAGGATGAAAATGAGTTATGTGATTACAGTTTGAATAATGCTTATTCTTGTCATGATATGGATTCTGATGAGGAAATTGAAAATCATGATATATATTTCTTGCAACGTAGAATGGAAGTTCATTAGCAACAAATCTTGTCAAATAGTGAATAAGAAGAAAGGGTTGATCACATAAGGTGTTATGCCCAAAATAGTCAAGAACCTTCAGTAGTGAGAAAAGCCTCTAATGAAGAAAAAGCCGGAATCACTGTTGATTTGGTAAACAAAGATAGAAACAACTATCACCTAAGAAACAGAGTTGTGGGTAATGTTGGTAGTCAGCCATCAGGCATCTTCATAAAAGAAAAGAAAATAGATGCCAAATATGTACCAAAAAAGGATGGAACTGGGGAAAATGCAAACAAACCTACGTTCAAGATAACAAACAAAGTCAATGAACCAAAAGATGTACATGTAGAAAAGGCTAAAGAGCCAGAAGCAAGTTCTTCTTCCCCCAAAGTGGAAAATAAGAAATCTAAAAGGGAAGAGCTTGTTGTGAATTTTAGATAGAAGAGAATAATATCATTGTAGAAAAGCCTAAAACCTCTAATGTAAAGTATACTCCAGTAGATATGGGATAGTGTTTTGATGACATGTAACTGATTGAATGATTGATAATGTTAAGTTGAAGATGATGTAAGACATTAAATCAGTTAATTGTTTGTATTTTCATTGATGTCAAATTGATATCATCTATATGGTCATATACATAATGCCAAAGACTTCAGAGAATCAATGGAACAGAGGTTATGCCTTCAGCAATGCATAAAAGTCAAGTATTCACCAAGTGACAGACTACACTGGCAGAGTGCACACCATCGGTAAAGACAGAGATAAAGTCACAGTGATGCCTGATGAGTAGAAGATAGTGTTTCCCGATGAAGCATAATCAAAGGATGCCTGATGAGCAAGATAAAATGATGCCCGATGGACAGAGATCCCAAAGCTAACTGAAGTTGTACCGACAGAACTGGCAGTTGTCACCGGTGATGAACTGCAGAATTGACCAACAGAACAGAGAGATCAGAAAACAAAAAAATTTCTAGCTGGCAGAGCTTAAGGATAGACTTAACTATTTGTTTGAATTGTTTTATTCAACCATAGTTAAGCAATTGATTTATACAGTTGGCAAGAAGATAACTACAAGATAAATCAGAAGTTAAAGTCGTAAATCAATTTGGCTGGATTGTTTTTCATGCCAAGAATCAAGAATCAAGAACCAAGAATTAAGGAATATCATGTCTATATAAGAGACAAGTTTAATTCATTTTAAACAAGCACTCAGATACATGGGGGAGTGAACTAAGAGAAGATGTTGAAGAGAAACTGATGAAGGTTAAGCTTCATGCAATCCTGATCAATCAAGCTAAGGGAGAGCTAAAGAATTCTGTAGACACCGACACACAGTGAAGCACAACATCACAAAGCAGAAATAATGAAGAACAAAGGAATAGAATTGATACATTGATGAGAAAGGTATTGTACATAAATAGATCTGAATATCTGCAATTCAAAGTTGCATTAGAAATAGGTCATTGTGTTTCAGTTTAACCATTGAAGCATTAAGTCTCTTAACAAAGCAGGACTTAACATTCTTTTGTAATTGAGGTATATCCTAATAGATTACCAGAATGTTGACTCATGATAGTAGCATCGGTCTTACCTAAAGCCTATTGACAGTTTAAGAAGGAGTTTGATTCAAGGATGGTAGTAAGATTAGTATAAATCCTATTGACAGTCATGAGACTGATTCAAGGATGGTAACGTAGATGCCAAATACTTAGTGACAATCTATGTATAAAAATCCTCTAACAAGGTCACACTTAACCATGTGTTTGTAACCTTTAACAGGGTTGGCTCCTAATAGGGCTCACTTTAGAAGAGTGAAAATTTGGGGTACCAGTCCCAGTGGTTTTTCCCTTAACACGGTTTTCACATTAAAATCCTTTTGTTATGTGTGTATGGTTTATTACTTTAGTGTTTTACATTTCACATATGCATTTATGGATTGACTGGTATACTCTACATATTTACTGAGTATTGGTAAATAAGTTTCACTACTTATCGGTTATCAAGGAGAAGAAGGACAGACAAGGTAAACTGACAAACAGTTATTTATTTCAAGTATTTCAAAGGCATACATCTTGTAGGGAATTAATAATTTGAGGTGTATTAATCGGTGGATTGAAGTTTAAAAGGATAAATTTTTGAGGCCACTAATTCACCCCCCCCTCTCAGTTATTACTAACAATTGGTATCAGAGCTTGTGTTCTTAGAAGGAAGGTTTCAAGACCTAAGTAAAGATCACAAGATGAACATATGAGATGTGCCCAAGTTGAACAAGGATAACTTTGCTGAATGGCAAAGTAGAATAAAGCTTCACTTATCAGGTATTGGCAATGATATTACTCAATACGTAGATACTACATATGTTTTGCCTACAGGACCATTGATAGTAGATCAATTGAGAGTAAAACATGAACATAACTGCATGGTTATAGAGCTTTCAGCCTCACTCTCTGATGCTGAATTTGAGGATGTCAAAGATTGCAAAAATGCAAAGACAATATGGGACAAGTTGAAATTTGTACATGGAGGTGCTGCAAATGTTCTGAGAGCCAAGGAAAAAAGCCTTAGAGGAAATTTTGATGATCTCAGAATGAAAGAAGGTGAAAACATCACACAGTATAGCACAAGAATAAAAGAAGTAGTCAATGCTATACGAGGCGTTGGAGGTACACTTGAAGAGGAGACAATGGTAAGTAAAATCCTAAGAACCTTATTGCCTATATATTCTATTAGAGTCTTTGCTATTCAAGAAATGAGAGCAGTAGCAAATAATACAGTCACTCTTGATAGCCTGATTGGTAGACTGATTTCATTTGAGATGAATAATTTTGATAATAGTGTCTTACCAAGTTGAGAGTCTGCATTCAAGTCTTCTATGAGAATAAGCAAATCTAGTCAGAGACACTCATCTAGAAGAGAAAGTGAAATCGAAAGTGAGGAAGAAGATCTAGATGAAATTGAAGCACTCATGGAAAGAAGAATGCTAAGAGGCAAAGGTAAATACAAAGGCAAGTTACCACTTGTATGCTTTAATTGTAAAGAGATTGGACACTTTGCTGCTAGATGTCCTAACAAAAGAAAAGATGACAGAAGTGATAACAGATCTTTTGAGAAGAAATCTGATAGAGATGATAACAAAGATTACAGAGGTTACCAATGATCAGAAAGAAGTGATACCCAAGATTACAAGGATAAAGGCAAGAAGGCTAGCTATCTAGCTTCTTACAAAGATGAAGATACTGACACTAAACTGGATGATGATATTGAGATAGTATTTGTAGTTGTGAAGGATGATTTAGATGAAGATGAAAGGTATGAAGAAGCTACACTCATATCTAAGATTAGTAAGAATGATATCTGCATTATAGATAGTGGCTACACTCACCGTATGACCGGTGACAAAGAAAAGTTTAATACTTTTGAATACTATAAAAGTGGTACAGTAAGAATGGGAAATGATTCTCCTTGTCAAATTGAAGGTAAAGGAACAGTAATGCTGAATAAATTGATTAAATGTGAAAATGCTTATTGGGTAAAAGGATTGAATTATAATCTGTTGAGTGTTTCTCACCTGAATAATTTAGGTCATAGATTAGCATTTGAGAAAAAGAAGGCAAAGATCTTCAATAAATTAGGAAAATTGATTGGTACCGGTGAACAGACCAAAGGTAACTTATTCTATCTGAATGATACTAACCCCACTTGCTTAATGACCAAAAAAAAAGACAAATGGCTGTGGCACAAAAGGTTGTGTCATGTGAATTTTGACAACATGATAAAAATAAGCAGGAAAAGAAGTGTAAGAGGCTTACCGACGATAACAAAGCCAAACAACATCATGTGCAAGAATTGTCAAAAAGGTAAAATGACAAATTCTAGTTTCAAAAGCAAAACCCATACATCTGATGATATTCTAGAATTAGTCCATACTAATTTATGTGGACCTATGAAGACAAAGAGCTATTATGGAGATAGATATTTTATTCTCTTTGTTGATGATTACTCTAGAATGATGACATTCATGTTTCTAAAAGAAAAATCTGAAGCATTCAAGATGTTTAAATAGTATAAGGCTATGGTAGAGAAACAAAGTGGTAAGGATCTAAAATGTTTGAGATCAGATAGAGGAGGAGAATTTATATTATATGAATTCACTAATTTCTGTAATGAGCATGGTATAAAAAGATAGGTTTCTGCACCAAGAATACCACAGCAAAATGGGATTGTTGAGAGAAGGAATAGATCAATAGTTGACTATGCAAGAACACTGATGATAGAGAAGGACATCACCCAAATATTCTGGAGGGAAGCTATCAACACTGCTATCTATACACTTAACAGAGTACAATTAAGAAAGGACTCAAAGAAGACTCCTTATGAGCTATGGTATGGTAAAACACCCAATGTAAGTTACTTCAACATATTTGGAAGTTAATGTTATGTCTTAAAAGATGATAGAAATGGAAAGCTTGACCCCAAAAGTGATGAAGGTATTTTTCTGGTGTATTCTAACAAAAGCAAAGCTTTTAAATGTCTAATCAAGGCTTCTAACAAAATAGTTGAAAGTGCAAATGTAAAGATTGATGAATTTGTAGAAAAGAATGAGCTGGAAAGCACAAAAGAACCACAAGACTACAATAAATGTGTATACTATGAAGGACCCACAACTCTACCTAAGCAACAGTGCTTAAATCCATATCAACATAATGTTACAATCGACGGTCAGAATGTTGTCACCGACGGTCAGGATAATGATCAAAATAAAGTGCAAAGTAATGAAGATCAAGCTGATATACAAAGAGTTATACCTGTACTTGCAAGATATGTAAGAAGGAACCATCCAGAGGACCAGATCATAGGAGATTAGAAAGCTAGTACAAGAACAAGAAGTAAGTCTTTAAACTCAAATTTCTTAATTTGTGAGTTTGAACCAAAGTCTATCAATGCTGCACTAGATAATGAAGAATGGATAAGTGCTATGAATGATGAGATTGAACAGATTGAAAAGAACAAGACATGGCCACTTGCACCAAGACCAAATGACAAGAATGTCATCGGTACAAAATGGATATTCAGGAACAAACTGAATGAGAATGGAGAAGTCACATGGAACAAAGCAAGACTAGTATGCAAAGGGTTTGCACAAGAGGAAGGTATAGACTATGGAGAAACCTTTGCACCCGTTGCTAGACTAGAAGGAGTGAGAATTATACTTTCTTATGCTGCATACAAAGGATTCAAAGTATAACAAATGGATTTCAAGTCAGCATTCCTAAATGGAATACTTGAAGAAGAGGTATACATTGATCAACCAGAAGGGTTTGTAGATCCAGACAAGTAGAACATGGTATGTAGACTTCACAAAGCCTTGTATGGATTAAAAAAATCTCCCAAAGCTTCGTATGAATAAATTCATTCCTATCTAATAAGTATTGGATTCATGAGGACTAGTGAGAACAGTAATCTTTATTTGAAAGAAGATACTAATGCTAACACTTTGATTGCTGAAATATTTGTTGATAACATCATATTTGGAGGCAATGATATGCTATTTAAATCATTTTCTGATGAGATGAGAAAATAATTTTAGATGTCTATGTTTGGAGAGATCAAGTTCTCTCTTGGTTTGCAGATCATTCAACAAAGTGAAGGTATTTTCATTACACAGTCCAAATACATCAAAGAAGTTCTGAAAATATTCAAGATGGAAGATTCCAAACCTATTGGAACTTTGATGGCTACTGGATGAAAATTAACAAAGGAAGACAAGACAACAGAGGTAAATTAGACTCTATACAGATCAATAATAGGGAAACTCATGTATGTTGTACACACTAGACCAGATATTGCACATGCAGTAGGAATTGTTGCTAGATTTTCTGCTAACCCCAGGGAATCACATATAACTGCTGTGAAAAGAATTCTAATATATCTGAAGAATACTGAGGAATTCGGCTTATGGTATAGAAGAGAAGGAAAATTTGAATTGAAGGTGTTTACCAACGCTGATTGTGATGTGGACAGAAGTCTTGTTGCTGCTACAGAACCAACTTGGCTCTGTTCAGAGATCTTTCTCCCAGATCCCTTAGGGTATTCACAACCCTAACACTGAGGTAAGTCACTCTCAACTTTACCTCCTATTCAAGACTCACCCCCCATTGAAATGATTTTCTTATTCTTCTTGTTGAACCTACACAAATAGATTCATTCAACCAATGTTTTCATAACATTATTCTCATTCTCTTCCCTAGCCGGACTATTACCAAGCTTGCCTAGGGTAAGATCTCCAGACTCTTTTTTGTTCCTTCTCTTATAGAAAACAAAAAGGAAACTATGTACAAGGGCTCCTCTCAAGTTCCATCCCAACACATGGCTCTCACCATGGATTTAGGAACCGCGAAGGGCCATTACTGCTTACAACCCAGAACAGGTGAAGAACTAAGAACTTACAAAATAGAAAATAAAATATCTAATCTACTTTCATGCAAAAGGAACCACAAAGAAACTTGATATCCACTAAACACACTATCTATAACTTCTCATTTATGGAAACAAAACAAAAACATTACAATAATCTCTAACTCTGTGATTTCTTGTAGCTTCTCTTTCTTCAATCTCTACTCTCTCTTCTAGATCCCTAAAATGAAGGCTTGGGATGTTATTAATAACCATCCTCTCATTGAAACGACCCCTAACTACCCACATATTTTCAAGAATCTCTTTAGGCACCATTACAACTGACCACACTATCCATAAAAGACAAGATTCACTTCTCGCAGGCCGTGACGACTGACTTTACCGACCAATAGTAATGAAAAACTGACCACCAGTCCAAATCCATGCCAGTGATAACTGACGCTGTTAGTAGATAGTGTTCACCAATGGTGTTAGCAAATAGTGTTCACCGATGGTGTTAGAAAATAGTGATAACCGACGGTGTTAGCAGACAGTGTTCACCGATGGTGTTAGCAAACAGTGTTAGCTGACGGTGTTAGCAAACAGTGTTAACTGACGGTGTTAGCAAACAGTGTTCACCGACAGACAGTGTTAACTGACAATCAAGAAACCAACTAAGAAACCTAGCTAGACATGGATTGACCTAGTCATATCCATCTTAGGGAAAACAAATGACCTTCTAAGGTCCACACACAATCTCCTGACTTGGCTAGAGTTAGTACATGCCATAAATAAGGAGCTAGGGGTTTGAGTTAGGTGTGCTCCTGCACCATACTCCACCAAACAAAAGAAAGGTTAATCTATCCTTGGATTAAGCATGTTTGGATCAATGCCCAACCTCTTGAAGTTTGTTTCTCTGATCCAAGTCGCATCAACATCTTCTTTACCATGTCATTTGACAAGGTGCTCCATATAGTCTTTGCTCCTAGTCTTCTTGTAGGCCCTTGAGTCTAGTATCTTTTCAGCTATCATAGATGGAGTAGGGGATAATTTTAGATCTTTTACCTCTTGTGTTACCTCTTGAAGGTTCTAATCAGCATCTTGAACTGGTCCTTTGTATGCTATCAAATCTGCAATGTTGAAAACCGGTGACAACCCAATGTCTTCAGGAAGCTCCACCTTGTATGCATTGTTTCCATACTTTGCAAGTATCTTACATGGACCTAGCCTCTTC
>MU226370.1:161482-194201 GCA_018584345.1 Thuja plicata | reverse complement strand
AGAGTTAAGGAAGTTGAGAGCTTGGTTATCAGTATATACTATGAACTCCTTTGGAAGAAAGTAGTGCCTCCACTTCTTGAGTGCTTGGACTAGAGCATACAACTCTAAGTCATAAGAAGAGTACTTCCTCTTTGCATCATTTAGCTTCTCACTATGGAAAGCTACTGGTCTTCCTTCTTGGCTTATGATAGCCCCAATGACCACATTAATTGCATCACATTCTACTGTAAAAATCTTATCAAAGCTTTGAATAACTAGCGTAGCCAACTTTGTTATCTTCTCCTTGAGTGTTTCAAACCCTTAGTCAGCCTGTGGTGTCCATTGAAACTTTGTCTTCATCCCACCTTTGATGGTGTCTAACATGGGTGCACAAATCCCACTGAAATGTCTAATGAACTTTCTATAATACTGAGCTAAACCATGGAAACTTCTCACCTCAGTGGTAGCCTTGGGAGTAGGCCAACTTAGAATGGCATCCACCTTTCGTTGGTCCATTTTGAGGTTACCCTGTGACAAAACAAAACCGAGATATACCAGCTCCTGCTTCATGAAGTCACACTTCTCCAAGTTGGTCATTATATTTTCATCATGTAATTTCTTGAAAATAATTTTCAAATGCCTAATATGCTTCTCCTTACTTCTGCTGAAAACTAAAATGTCATCTAGGTAGACAACAACAAACTTACCAATACATTCTACCAATACCTCGTTCATCAACCTCATAAAAGTTGAGGGAGCATTTGACAAACCAAATGGCATTACAAGCCATTCATACAAACCTTCTGTATTTTAGAAGGTTATCTTCCATTCATCTCCTTGATTTATCCAGATTTGGTGGTAGCCACTCTTAAGATCAATCTTGTTGAAGTACTTTCCCTCCCCTAAACAATCCATTAGGTCTTCAATTCTGGGTATTGGAAACTTGTACCTAATGGTGATTCTATTTCTGGCTCTAGAATCAGTACAAAGTCTCCAAGCTCCTCCTTTCTTAGGTGCTAAAATAGTAGGGACTGCACATTGGCTTATGCTTTTTCTAATTAGGCCTTGGTCTAATAACTCTCTGATTTGCTTGGCTATTTCCTCATTTTGTTGAGGGGTCATCTTATAGGCATCTTTTTTGGGTAAGTTAGCTCCTAGTATGAAGTCAATATTGTGTCTAACAAGTCTTTTTGGAGGTAGGGGAGTGGACTGGCCATCATTCACAATATCCCTATACTCTTCAATTATTCCTTTTACCTCATTTGGTATCTCTAATTTCTTGACAGCAGCTTCATCTTTTGGCTTCAATACTAAAGCAAATCCAACTCCTTCTCCTTCTCCTAGAGTCTTCAAAAACTCCTTCTCACCAACCATGAGCACACTTGGACTTGATTTCTTCATCTCTCCTTCTTCTATTAGTG
Source organism: Thuja plicata (assembly GCA_018584345.1). NCBI lineage: Eukaryota > Viridiplantae > Streptophyta > Pinopsida > Cupressales > Cupressaceae > Thuja > Thuja plicata. The sequence continues at coordinate 192,801 of MU226370.1, read as the reverse complement.
ACTGAATTTTGAAAGTCGCTCCATCTTTCTTAAATGAGTATGCATTCTTGGTTCCATTGTACATGGCTTGCCTATCAAATTGCCATGGCCTTCCAAGTAGAAGGTGGCATGCATCCATGGGAAGAATGTCACATAGAACTCTATCTTTATACTTTCCAATGGTGAAATCTACCCATGCTTGTTCTCCTACAAACACATGCTATCCTTTGTTGAGCCATGTAACCTTGTATGGGTTTTCATGTGGAATCCTTTTCAAATTTAACTTGTTGGCTGGTTCTTCACTAATGATATTATCATTTGAGCCTGAATCAATAATGACTCTACACACCTTTTCCATAACCTTGCACTTCACTCTAAAGAGTGCTCTCCTTTGGATTGGTTCTTCTTTGCTTGGCTCTCTGATTAAGGTCCTCCTCATCATGATTTTCTCACCTTCTTCTGATTCTAAAGGTACCTCTGATGGCTTGCTGCTGCAACTTGATTCTTCTTGGACATAGTTAACTCTCTTTCCACCTCCTTGAGAAGTAGAACCCTTTTTAGGACACCTATAGGCAAGATGCCCTAGCTGATTACAGTGGTAGCACTTCATGGTGGAAAAATAGGATGCTCCTCTTCCTTGATTGTTGTTGTTCCTTCCTCTCCAACTAGTGTTAGAACCTCTACCTCTGCTGGAACCTCCTCTACTTGAGTTTCCTTCCTGATTTTCAGTGAGCTTGTTCTCACTTTGCTATCTTGAATCTAATCATCTTCCACCATAACCTCCTAGTCCTCTTCCTCTTCCTCTGAAGTTTGATTATGATTTCCTTTTGTTCTTCTCTTCCACTTTTAATGCAAGTTGGAAACACTTATGGACGGTTGTGGGAGTCCACAAACTGATTTCCTCTTGGATATTCCATTTTAGGCCTCCAAGATACCTAGCTACCTTTATAGTCTCATCCTCTTTGACTCTTGACCTCAAGCACAGCTTCTGGAATTCTTCAGTATACGTAACCACATCCAAATCTTTTTGCTTCAAACTCTGCCTCTTCTTGTGTAGCTGGATTTTATAATCCTCAGGTAGGTATTGCTCCTTTACCTTGTTTAACATGGCCTTCCAATTCAAAATTGTATGCTTACCCATCTTCTCCCTCTCTTCTTGGAGTTATTTCCACCATGTTAATGTTGAACCTCTTAACCTTGACTTTGCAACTTTTACCTTCTGTGCTTCAGTTATGCCCTCACATTCAAAATGATTCTTGATACTTCTATCCATTCTACAACTAGTTCACTTACCATTTTTCCATTAAAGAATGGAATTCCTTCAATACTTTTGCCTCCTAGGGCTTTAAGAGCTTTTATAAATTGCTCCTCATTCATTGGAGGGTTTGGTTCAGGTATCAAGTCTTCTTCATCAACTTTCTGCTTTCCTCTGCTACTGCTGACTTCATCTCCATATTTTCTTTTTTTTGCATCTGCAACTTCTTGAAGTTTTACCTTCATCTCATCCAGGGCTTCTTCAAGGAGTCTACTCCTTTCCCTTTGATCCTCTATCACTCTCTTTTGTTCATCTACTTCCTTTGCAAGATCTGCATTGGTGACCATCTTGTTTTCACCTACTGATATTGTTGGCTGGAACATCTACCACAAGCCCAATCAATTTAGGCTCTGATACCAATCTAAGTTGGACAGAAGTCTTGTTGCTGCTATAGAACCAGCTTGGCTCTGTTCAAAGATCTTTCTCCTAGATCTCTTAGGGTATTGGCAACCCTAACACTGAGGTAAGTCACTCTCAACTTTACCTCCTCTTCAACACTCAGTCCCCATTGAAATTCTTTTCTTCTTCTTCTTGTTGAACCTGCACAAATAGATTCATTCAACCAATGTTTTCAGAACATTGTTCTCATTCTCTTCCCTAGCTGGACTATTACCGAGCTCGCCTAGGGTAAGATCTCTGGACTCTTTTCTAATTCTTCTCCTATAGAAAACAAAAAGGAAACTATGTACAAGGGCTCCTCTCGAGTTCCATCCCAACACATGACTCTCACCATGGATTAAGGAACCTCGAGGGGCCATTACTACTTACAACCCAGAACGAGTGAAGAACTAAGAACTTAAAAAATAGAAAATAAAATAACTAATCTACTTGCATGCAAAAGGAACCACAAAGAAACTTGATACATCTTTTAGGGACTTAATAATCTGAGGTGTATTAATCGGTGGATTGAAGTTTAAAAGGATAAATTTTTGAGGCCACTGATTCACCCCCCCNTCCCCCCCCCCCCCCCCCCCTCTTAGTTATTACTAACAGTGTTTATCTCAGAGGACTGTGAAGGTCCCATTCCTAGAGATGATTAGAATAAAAGAACACAAAGAGAAAGTTCTTTCAGTATTGAATAATGTATCACTAGTAAAACCTCAGAATATAGAACATATTGAAAAGAAACTCAACAATAAGGGAAAGGAGCCTGAGGGGATGATTTCTAAGATCCCTCATATTTACTTAAACACTAATACTTCTACAGCGGTTGTTGACCCCTTTTTCTTGACATTGGTAATAAATGGAAAGATGCTCAAAAATTGTATCATTAACTTAGGAGCATCTAATATAGTCATGCCTATATAAATTATGAGATCCATTGGTTTGCAAGTAGATACTCCTCATGGAAGGTGTCAATCAATGGACTCAAGAGAAATCCATGTTGTTGGAACCATTGAATCCCTACCTTACAAATTAGCCATATGTCCAGATACAGTGTTAACTATGAGTGTACTGGTGGTTGACATACCACCACATTATGGCATTTTGTTGTCCAAAAAATGGATTGCTTCAATGGGGGGAAATATTCAGTGTGACTTATCCTATGCCACTTTCAATATAGCTGGAAATAATGTAAAGGTGTCTAGAGAGGGAAGAACACCTCATATGATAGAATTGCATGAGGATACAAATATTAATTACTATGTTGATGTTGACATGGAAAATTTCAGAATTAAAAGGAGTACTCACCAATGTGAAAATCTTGATCCTTTGGTGTAAGAGTTATCTACACAGAGTGATGGCTTGTGGAAAATGTATTTTGATGGAGCCTGTTCAAAAGTAGGATCAGGAGCTAGAGTTCTACATATATCTCCATCAGGTACCACATTCAACTATTATGTTCTGCTATCTTTTCAGCATACAAATAATACATATGAATATGAAGCTTTGTTTCTAGGCTAGATATTGCTACTAAACATGGTATAAAATGTTTATAAGTCTATGGTGACTCAGATTTAGTAGTAGCCCAAGTGAGGTCCAAATATGTTGTAAAGAATGATAGATTAAAAATGTATAGACATGATATTTGGGACTAAATAGAATTCTTTGATGCCTTTAATATAAATTGGATAGAAAGGTCTAGAAATATCATGGCAGATTTATTAGATAATGTGTCTTTGAAAATTCATGACTTGACCTTAAATGGGGTATCAATTGTTGAGCTTAAAAGAAGACCAGTTGTCCCAGACAATATTTACAACTGGCAAGTGTTTGAGGATGACCAAGATATTCTTAGATTTCTTCAATGCCTTGATCACTATGAAGACCAGGGCATATATTGCAATAATTTGCTTGAGGTCATTGATGGTAAGGATTGTAAACTAGGGGATGAGGTTTTCCAACTCAGTTCTAACCAGATTCCTAAGGGATTGGTAGAACTAGAGGCATTTTTTACTGATCATAATGAACATACAGTAAGAATAAGCAATGCCAAAATTGAGGATCTAGAGATAAATTTAGGATCACAGACTACTCCTCAAATAATTTATATTTTAAAAGGATTGGACTCTCATGTCAGAACCAACCTGATAAAATTATTGAGAAAACATAAGAATGTTTTTGCATGGTCATATGAAGATCTTAAAGCTTATAGAGAGGATCTTTTCCAACATGAAATCCCACTCAAAACAGATATGAAACCATCAGACAAAAGAAGAGACCTATTAATCCTCTGTTGGCCCCTAAGATGTAATAGGAGTTGATGAAATTAAAGGATGCTATAATTATTCATCCTATCAGGCATTCAACTTGGGTCTCAAACCTAGTACCAATAAGATGAAATAATGGTGATATAAGACTGTGTGTAGATTTCAGAAATCTGAATATTGCTTCCTTAAAAGATAACTATTCTCTACCAAACATGGAACCAATTTTGCATAAGGTAACTGGTTGTGAGCTCTTATCAATGATGGATGGCTTCTCAGGCTACAACCAGGTACTTGTAAATGAGTCATAGCAATTCAAGACTGCATTTACTACTCTATGGGGAACTTATGTCTATGTTAGAATGCCCTTTGGATTAATAAATGTAGGAGAAAATTTCCAGAGAGCCATGGATGTGGAATTTAAATAATTTATTGATCTATTCATGGTTATTTACCAAGATGATTTGACTGCATTTTCTAAAAAAGCAGGGAATCACTGTGATCATGTAGAGAAAATTTTTAACAAGGCTTTAGAATATGGTGTTTCACTAAGCCCTAGAAAATGTCATTTTGCAGTCATAGAAGGAAATTTATTGGGACATATAGTGTCCAAGTATGGACTAAGGATAGAACCTAAGAGAATAGAAGCCATTCAAAAGGTCACTGCTCCAAAGAATATAAAATGTGTGTAATCTTTCCTTGGAAAGATTAATTTTGTCAGAAGCTTCATTGCTAATTTTGCTGAAATTGTCAAGCCAATGATCAAGTTGTTAAAGAAAGATGCAAAGTTCCAATGGAATGAAGAGGCTCAGTTAGAATTTGACAAAATCAAGCAAGCAATACAAGAGGCCCCTATTTTAAAATCTCCAGATTACAGTAAGCCAATTTCTTTGTTCTTGTTTGCATATTTTCACACTATTGTTGATGTTCTACTATAGAAGGATGAGGAGGGATTTGAACATCCAATAGAATTCTTTAGAAAATCTCTCCAAGCTACAAAATTGAACTATGAAATGATGGAAAAGTAGGCATATGCATTGGTAAAAGTTGTTAAATCATTTAGACCTTACTTAGTTTTTGGCCAAAGTTCTTGCATATGTTCCTCATTCAGCAGTGAAAGATATTCTTACCTAATCAAAAGTGACTGGTAAGAGATGTAAGTGGATTAACAAAATTCAAGAATTTAACCTAGAAATCTATATTACAAAATTGGTTAGAGGACAAGGTTTAGAAAAACTAATGACTGAAGAAAATTTGGACTTGGTACAAGTAAACAATGTAGTAATACAAGATTCAACAATAACCAGTATTGAAAGACAACCATTCTATGTTGACATCATGCATTACCTAAAAAATGCCAAATGTCCTGAAAACATGTCAGATGACCAAAAGAGGAGTCTTAAGTTAAAAGCTCAGAAGTACACCTTGACTCAAGGAGATTTGTACTGGAAAGACATAAATAGTGCACTACTTTTATGTTTAGATAAAAACCAAGCTGAGAAAGTACTAATTGAAATGCATGCTGGAATATGTAGTGGGCATTTTTCTGCCAAGATCACTGCTCATAATATTTTAAGGGCTAGATATTATTGTCTCAGTATATTTATAGATACTCATGCAATTTTATGGAAATGTGAGCCTTGCCAGAGGTTCTCAAATAAATTAAAATTCTCAGGTGCCCTGATGTTGAACCATGTGAGTGCTGAGGCACCTTTTGTAATGTGGGGTATTGATTTTATTGGAGAATTTTCAGAAAAGTCTAGTGGAGGACACAGTTGGATACTTGTTGCCACTGACTATTTTACAAAGTGGATAGAAGCTATTCTCACTAAAAAAGCAACAAGCAAAGTGGTTACTGAGTTTTTATTAGAAAATATTTTAACCAGATTTGCTATCCCTGCCAAGCTAGCTATGGATAATGCTATGTGTTTTAGAACTGATGAGATCAAAGATTTCTGCAATGAATATGGGATCATAATGTCTTATTCATCCCCATATCATCCTCAGGCTAATGCCCAGGCAGAATATAGTAATAAGATAATTCTAAATATTTTAAAGAAGACTTTAGAAAAGAACAAAAGAGCTTGGCATACCAAGTTGAAATTATCTCTATGGGCTGATAGGATAATAATCAAGAAAGACACTGGTAAGTTGCCATTTGAACTTGTGTATGGTCTATAGTCAACGATGCTTATCAACAATATTTTACCTATATACAAGTTCATGCAAGTAGAAGAGCTAGAAATGTCTAATCCAATGAAAGACAAAATAATGCAACTAGCTGAACTTGATGAAACCAGAAGAGAGGGTCAGAAATAGAACATAAAACTGCAACAAAAGATGAAGTATCTATTTGATAAAAGAGTAGGTTGCAGAAAGTTTATATCGGTGAACTTGAACTCCAATGGAATTTGAGAGCAGAGGATAAAGGTAAGCATAAAAAGTTTGAATCTTTATGGCTTGGTCCCTTTATTATTTCTTAGATTTTTGGTCAATACTCCTGTATCTTGAAGAATATGAATGATGAAGAATATAAATTGCCAGTGCATGGCCAGTTCTTGAAGCCATTTTTCAGTTGAAAATGAAAGTTTTATGCACAAGTAAATATCTTTATATTATATGTAAATAGGTGTGTTTCTTTCAGTTGTGTGTTTCTTTCTATAGTAGGTTAGTCTGCATCTTTTGAAGGGGTCTACAACTAGATAATCTATGGTTCTGAACATAAACTTGTGTTTACTCATCCTCAGATAGAGCCACTATTGGTTGTATTTCTAGTTTTGTAGTCTGCCCTGTAAAATTTTGAAGTTCCCTATCTTTTCCATGCCCAAAAGTCAAAAGTCATGTCTGAAATTGCTTATATATCTCTGCAAATAATGTTTTCAGCCCTAAACCTAGTAAAAATGTCAAAAAAACCCTAAGTCCTAGGTTTGTTTATGTTCAAAAATGGAAAAAAGCCCTAAAATCTCAGTCAAGTTTCTATTTTCAAGTTACTTTTTTGTAACTTAAGTCTGAGAATAAAGCATGTGCTTATTATGTTAGTCACTTAGTCTCATGAAGTGAAAATAATATTCCATTCTATCTATAGACTTAGTGGAAAGGCTTAGTTGCGTTATCTCTTGATAAAAGAATATACCTTAGTGGATATGGAGACTTAACACAAACCATTTATCTCAAATCAAAATCTAACAGTGGTCGGGAAGTCTTTGAATAAACCATGTAGTTTAAAAGTCATCTAGCGACACTGAGTTTCTACAGTTGTGAGGTCTCTTGATCAAACCTGAGTTAGATGTCAGTTTTAGTGTTAGTATTGTCACCTAGTCGTGAAAGAATTCATGGTTTAAGTTAAGAATCAAGAGACTTGGCGATAACCATAGGATGAAAGTCAGATCCAACTACAGTCATGAGGTCATGGTAAAGGTTTGAAAAGTCAAATGAGATCTGGTGATTAAGAGAAAAAAGGAAAGTTGAGACACATGTTCATCAGTTGTGTAATCTCTAATGAAAATGAAAAGTAAAAATTACACCTGGTAACTTGGAGATAGCAGTCGTGAAGTGTCGTGAAACATTAGGGTTTGCTTTCAAATCTGGAGACTTGGTTTGCTTTCAAATCTGGAGACTTGGTGCTAACCATTTGTCGCGTGGTCTCTAGATAAACCATGAGTTAAAAGATTGGTTCAGCGACAATGATATATAACAGTCACCAAGTCTCCAGAAGTAAGCTGAGGTTAAATATTAGTTAGTAAAATGACTTAGTCACGGTGTCTCCAAAAGAACACGAGTTAAGAAATTTCATCAAGTGACAAGGAGATAACCATTGATCTGGAGATTAATCCAACGGTAGTCACTAAGTATTGGTATGAAACTATAGTTAGAGTGAACATTCAGTGACAAGGAGATTACATAGTCACGAGGTTGTTAGAAGAAGACCCAAAGTTAAATTGAAGACTTTTCTTCAGCGCCATCGTGTACAGTGGCTAGCCAATAAATTTTTAGAGATTTATGCCAGATGGAAAAGTGGCTGAGTTGTGTTTGATGACAGCCAATCAAATTTGATTTTGATCTATTTTCAAATTTTATAAGGTTTAAATAAGAAAAATGCACTCATCGATAATTGATTGCATGTCATTTTTCAATGCCACGGCTAGAAACATAATTGATGTCACAGTATCTAAACTAATGGTGAAAGTGATTGAATTTTAAGTTTACCAGTTTCGAAGAGATGGCTGCATTGATTTCTCAGATATAAGTAAGTGTATCCATTGCCATTTTATTTTACCAGCTTCCAAGTTTTTAGAGCTAAGATTTTTATAAGAGATTATCATTTTCCAAGAAGAGTAGAGTTTTCCAGTAGTGTGTTTTGAAAGAAGTGATTTCCTGGTTTAGAATTCAGAAGGAATTGTTATTGGTGGTGTTTTCAGGGCTCAGAAGTTCAATTCACAGAGTAATTGACAACTTGTGGTGAGGGTTTGTAGGATATTTGTTTCAATATCGATAATATAAATTGGAAGAAACAAAAAAAGATGAGTTAGGATATGAGTGTAGCATCTACCAGTGGGAGAAGTGGTGATGTTGATGATGATATAAAAGGGAAGTGCAATTATTCTAAAAATTTCATCTCCCTATTGCCAGGATCAAACCAAAATAGAAAGGTAAGTGTTGATACCCTCATAGATGATTTACATTTTATTAGGGATGCTAAAACCCCAGGATCTTCTGGTTATTCCCTGTTCAATTATTTCTATAATAATAGTGTTGAAGTTGTGCCTATCTCGAACCCATAGACCTATGGACTAGCCAAATTAATAGTCCCTGACATCTTTGTAGATGCTGATTTTATCTTAGGAATGGCTAGTAGGTATGATACCCTAACCAAAACAATAAAAAGGGATGACGGGAAAGCCTTAGTTACCCTAGACAGAAACTCATCCATGAGAGCTTTCAATGTATACAATCCCATGGCCACAAAGATAAACTTGAAAATTTTAGAGAATAGGTATATGAGAGAGTCTGGCATTGCTTCCAAATTGATTTAGGAACATCATGTGCCAAGGAAAAGGAATAATTATATAGCACCCATCCCAGGGACTGCCCCATACTACTACAAGGACCTAAACTTCCATATGAAGTATATATCATATGCATTGTGCAGAGTGTTAGGAAAGGATGGAGGACCTGAGAGAATCACCTCATACATCCTTATGATGGTCCTGGTTATGTAGAGCCCTCATACCAGTACCAATTATGATAATATATAGTATATAATCAATCAAATGCATCAAGGATTCATTGATATCCAGAATAAGAAGGATAATCCCAGATTCATGCATTACTCCATTCTTATGCATTTGATCTTATACTACAACTTTCCTATTATGAACTGTCAGTGTTTAAGGCCTTAGAGGTTTCATCAGAACCAGGCCAACCCCATTTAGTTTTGGCTGAGAGTGTGGAATTACACCTCAAGGGAACAAGAGTTCAGTGCCTTTGAAAATTGGATAGTTTATCCAATTCTTAAGTGTCTAGGAGTAAATAAGACAAGGCTACCAGTCAAGGTGATACAGCTACTAAGGGCACGCCAATATCTTGATAAGTGGCTAGGAGATCACAACTGGGGTGACTTCTACTATGAGAATAATTTTACATTGATCAAGGTGTATGGTTGCACTCACCCACCCCATGTTTTTCCATTTCGTGTGCCACCAAGGATTGCAGCAATGGAATTCATCAGGCAGTTAATTTTGATAGACAAAGAACACCTTGCTCCTCACAGGAAGGGTACATTTACCCCAAGGAAGTTCAAGATTTATAATTTTACAATTGGTAAAAAGGCATTAGACCCAGTGAATAATTGGATGAGTCAGTACATAATGGATGTGGCCCTTTACAAATATATAGAAAAAGATGGCTTCATTTTGAGTGCCAAAAAGTTGTTGACACCCACCATTCCATATACAAAGGATCATGAGGAATGCATGGACGAAGACCTAATAATAAATATATTGGAGGATTAGGAGGTTGATAAGAGGGCTGAGAAGTTCAATAAATTGATGGACTTAGAGAGACAAGTAAAGATAAAAGGCATCACTTTTGGGGGTTTCTTCCCAGACTTGTCATACTTAAAGAGGCTTTATGTCATGATTGAATCTCATAATCTTCTATGTAACCAATTGGAAGATGCACTAGTAGTGCCAGAAAAGGGACACAAAGGGCATTCATCATCAGAAAATGATGAAGACATTGATGAACAGTACTGAGTACCTAGCTCCCCTCTAGTAAACCAAGCATATGTTGAAGAACAAGAAACTAAGGGTGAGAACATAATTGACCTAACAGAGGTCTTGGAAATTGAGGTCACCAATGAGCCCCCATGAAAAAGACAAAGAGTTTAAACATGGGAACCATCTTAGAAGAAAGAGAAGAAGAAAGATAGAATTGGTGCTCTTTTTACTGGAAACTGAGTCTATGATCATCTGTTGAGGAAGCAAATAAGAGCAAGAAAGAAACTGTAGAATGATGAAGAAGAGGAAATAGAGTTGCCTCTCATGACATGCATAGATGAAAGATTAATATATCAGGATCAATTTCTGAAGGATGATAATTTTATCAAGACCAAGGAATTCAAAGAGTTCCTCATCTGGAACAAACAACAATAGGTCAGTGCACAACTACAATTGGCAGGTGGTGATCCAATGACTAGTGAGGCTCTACAAACATTGTAGGATTATGATCCTGAATCAGAGAAAATCACACATGAGGAGGCAAGACAACTGGTGAAGGCCAGTGGACTGCTATTAGTAGAAGGGTGGGATTTGGCCTCTTCTTTTATTATAGATCATATTAGGAAGCAACCTGATGTGAAATTGTCATCAGAAATGCAGGTTGGGGAAATGATTATAGGATTTAGATACAATCCAAATCCATGCATTATCAATGTGGAGCTTAGCTCCAAAAGATCAGAAGCCATCCTTGACAAACATTCAGGATAAAATGGAAGGAAATAAGATTATCTAGTCTATCCAAAATATAGGAGACTTGGAGATTTCCCAAGTGCTCACACATTTTTCTCAATTGAATGAGGCCAAAGTAGTCCAAATGTCTTAAAATTTGAAGAAGCTCACTAGTGAAACTAGTGATATTGTCAAAGACAAGGAGCCGGGTCTAATTAAGATCAAAGCACAATAGAAGCTGATAGCAGAGCTCACACAAAAATTTCTTGATATCCCAAAAGCTTCTCCTGCAGAACCAAAAGAGGTGCAAGATGCTGAGATCCAAACAAAGGAAATAGAGCACACTATAGCAGAGATAGAGAAAGAGGTTAAGGAGCACAATAATGTTGTATTGGGTGCATTGAAACATTTTTTTCTGCATAGGGTAGATGTGATAAAAGATAAGATTGGCATAGTATATGGATCTTATGGCAAATTGCCAGGCCTGCAAGTAGAGGTATATAATTTTATCCAAATTTTTAATCCCTATTATGCAAGTTGGTCTGGGAGAACAACACTTTTTGAAAGTTTGGCATCTTTGCAACCACTTAGGTCAAACCTACCAGAGATAGTAACCCAAGTTGGGACTGAGATAGAGAAAATAGGATCCACCTTTTCCTTTTTCAAAGGAAAGGATAATCAAATAGAAGAAAGTTTTAACATGTTTGGACCAAGCTACAACACATTTGTGCCTCCAATAAAAATAGAGGATAGTCAGATTAAGCCACTAGGTGTATGGGGCTCAGAGTTTGACACTATACCACCTAATAAAGAGGTTTATGTTTTTGATAATGGAGAGCTAGATATGGAAATATTTAATAAGATTCTGGATGAAGCAATTAAGGCAGAAATAGATTGCAATAAATTCATCATAGATGTCAAGAGTATCACTCATGCCAGGTGGGAGAGACAGAAGAACCAGTTGGAAAATATATGAAGCTTTGAATAGTCGAAGGAAGAAGATGTTACAGCATGGGACATCTTAACAAAGCCCAAGAAGAAAAATCTTATCACTATTGACCTGGACATCATGGATGAAGAATAGGAGGACACGTGGCACCTCCTCTTTGAGCATAGAAAGGTTAGAAATCATAAATACTAGTGTAAGTTAGCCTGTATTGGAAGTCACTAGATCTCATTACAAATATCAGATACTATCCTGAACATATACAGACAAAGTCACCAAAGATCACAAAAAGACAAGGAGTAAATCAGATCTTATTCTCCATTTTTATCCATCCACCGCTTGGTTCTTTCCTCTCTTTTGTCTTTTCTATATTTTTGGGTTAGGTCTTAAAACCATCTGAAGCTTGTAGAATCCTTACTTCTTAAGGATTCCAAGATGGTTTTAGCCTATAAATAGAACTCATTATAATATTTTTAAAGGATGATGGAATAGAATTACAAGGAAGACTACTAAAATTTGTCTGAGCCTCTATACTTTTTTGTCTATCTGAATGTATTTGAAGCATTAAGACATTAATATAATATATTGCAATCTCTTCTTTACATCTTGTTTTTCTCTTTTCATTTCTATTATAGCTCTTGTATGTTTATTTGTAAGGCACTTAGACATACTGATCACAAGGTGGTTGTGCAGTCATTTGTGAGGTCCTTCAAGGAAGGATTAATTATTTCAAATGATCCCAAAGAAATTAGTATTAATCTAAGGATTTGATGACAGTTATAGAACTAGAGGATAATCTGTAAGGCCTTTTATCATTTTTGCAAGTATTTTATTGATCACCTTATTGTGGATTTATACCAGATATTGACTCTGTAGCCCATAGGATCAGGCATTGGTTTATAGTTTTGCATGTAATTGTTCAATCATTCAGCATTTAAGAAAAATCATTCAATTACATTACACTTATAAAAGAGCATACATTTATAAGCAATTGTACTCACAGAGTATACAATTCAAGTCTACTAATTCCCATAAGAGATAATCAAATAGGTTGTTCCTCCTAAGTTCATAAGAACTATAAAAGGAAGAAGGATGAGAATCCTTATTGCATTACTATTTGTTGTTCTCAAAATACTAGTTTGGCTTATTAAGCTCTGTATCAAGTTATTCATGGTCATCTGCATAGTTATCTACTTATTGAAATAGTAAAAGGCATTCCAGCAAGTTAGTAAGAAGACATAATCCACTTTAAAGATACTGTCAATCAGTAATCATTCATAGGTAATACATGCCTAAGTCAATGGATCTCAAAAAATAAGGAGGTAATAGTTTCCCTGGGTATTATCTAAACCCTCATCAATTAGGCATTTCTCTTGCTTGAATCAGTTATTTCAATATTGGGAGTCATAGAGTTAAAAAACAAGTTCAAGCATTTTGAGGTTCAGTAAGAAAAATCCCTAATAGAGATGACGAGAGGAGTTACTAAGTAACTCACCACTCTATGAATGCCAACATCCATAATAGGTGTGTACAAAGTGTCAATATCCTCTTAACGAGGATGAACTAATTTCCTTAATAAAGGAATTACAAGAAATGACATGTCTTCCCACTTAGACTAGAGGACAAAATACATGTAGGGATTCCATAGAATCTCCTAATTAAATAAATATAGGATACCTATGTTTATCCTTAAATAAATAAACAAAACCAAGGAAAGATTAAATATTCTAACAGTACCATATTACCTAGTTACTACCACTTTTTCATAGGGGCATACTTTTTATTAATTATCCTTTGAAAGAAGGCTTGAAAATGCATTGTATCAAAGAGGGGAAAAAAGTAGACACCTAAATATGACTAGTTGCTTGTACGCAATGATTTTTTTACAAGTGTGGTTTCTGTTGCACCAAAAGAATGACCTATCAATGCCTAATACAACCACTAGACTTGTAGAATCTACTAGAAGCAGTTAGTCCCTTGTCACAAATCCCGAGGGGAGCACTAACCATTTTGCCAACAAAGTTTACCAACATTCCTCTTAAATTATTAAATAATCTTTATTATTTAATTAATTTGTGTCTTTCTGCTATATTCTAAATTCAAATTCACACAATCTCCCTAATTCCATAATTAAGTAATTTTAATTATTTATTTAATTATTAAGCATCTAATTAATATTCATCAATATTTCTTTTATAAATTAATTCAATAGTTGTCATTATTCAATTACTCCCTATGTTTGCACTTTAATTAAATAATTACATTATTTAATTAATATTCCTCTTTGTTATTATTATATTTAAGTAATAATTACACTTAATTAATCATTTTCACACTCATAATTAAATAAATGCTAATTTATTTAATTTTACTAATTATTCATCTCATAAATAAATGAATTTATTTATATTCCACCATGTGCAAATAAATGAATTTTATATTTATTTAATTGTATTTATTCTTGCACTTCTAACTAATACTAAGTTTCACTTCACTAATCAATCACACTTTCTAACCCCTCAATCACCTTTTTCTGACTAATCAATCTATTCAATTATCAATTCAATCTACTTAGTCTTCTATTACATCCAAGCAATTCACTGATCAATCTATTTTTTTGACAAACCAATCAATCCAGTCAAGTCTCCAATCAATTCACTTAATAGATCAATTGAATCTATTAACAAGGAAACCAATTGAGTTTAATCTTCAATCAATGTGTGTTCACTCTCAGTCACATATAACCAATCCCATCAATCATAGAATCCTAATTGAAACCCCAAAATTCTTATAAATAGAGAGATAATTATCATATTTTGTAATTGTTAGAATTGAGGAACACTATGGGGGGTTGAATCAATGTTCTAGCACTTTTAAGCCTCTTAAGTTGATTGCATAACCATAAATCAAATGTAATTGAAAGTAAAAAAAAAATAGAGCATCCAAAACATTATGACACCATGATTTATATCGTGGAAACACGGTTAAGGGAAAAACCATGGTAGGAATGGAACCCACAAGTAATTACTTCTGCAAAAATAAGTAACCATGTTAAAGGTTTGAGTACATAGGGGGAATGCACATGCATTCAGGCTTACAACCTATATCTCACTTCTCAAACACAAAATAGGGGTACAACCCTCAGAGCCACCCTGCCATATAAAATAACTCAACTTACAAAAGTAAACTGAGAAATAACATCAACTATGCCCATATAGTTCCATTCAAGCACAATATATAATCATCAACCTAACCACATAAATTAGGTTCTTCCCATACACAGAATATCAGTATGTCATCTCTGATATTCACACAATATCCTCTTTCCAATCACATCATGAAATCTACACAGAAAATCAAGCTTATATACTCATTAACAAAGTATAATTTATAGTTATTATTGTGGGTTTCTAATGCTTATCTTTTATTAGCTTTGTTAAAGGGTTTTGGGGCCCCTTAAAAACTTGTTGTTACCGTAGTAAAAAACAAAGTATAATAAGTTAACTTGTTGGCTCCAAGAATAAAACATGTAACATGTAGAACCTTGATCAAATCATCAATCAGGTCTTCATGCTAACCTCGACCAAAGCATAAATATCATATATTAAGGTGTCTCTACCAATAATTATGCTCAAACTAATCAAGTTGTCAATTAGGTAGCATCACTGATCAATCCAACAAGTAAATGTCATTGTTCCTCACACTTCTTTGTATACTTGATTCTCAAAAGCTTATATCTTCAAAAATGTCATCATAAACTAATGCGATCACAAATATAGATAGGACATAACCTATAGAATCTCCTCTTAGCTTCACACTTCACAACTCATTTGCATCTTTCCATATTGATCCTTTTATCGAACCCTCTATATTTCTCATCTTCTTCCATACTTAGCCAATTTTTCATTCTAACCTTCGGTACTACCAAAAACTATTAGGTAACCATAAAATATGTATGTAGTTTCCATCAATGAAAACAAACAAATCATCCATTGCATTGTCTCTTTCCAAAAATCTCCCTCTTTTGCATTGATGGCAACACTTAGTAAAAAATGACAAAGTGTCCAAGCAAAATGCCAATCACCAAGAGGTCTCTCCCTCACCAAATTTTATTTTCTCCCCATGAGATAAATAACTAATTTTAAAATAATCTCTCCCCTTTGACATCAATGGAAAAGGCTGCTATATTCCTTAAAATTCAACTACCAAAATCCTATGTCATTTGTTTATATATATATATATATATATATATATATATATATATGCATAGTATACTTACAATAGTTTAAATATGTCTAAGAAATTGCTCCTCAGAGCTGCAAAATTTGTGTTCCAACTCTTCTTAATGCTTTCTTAAATCTGAGTACATCCATAAAATACATAAACTAACCTTTCTACTTCAACAAAATTGGGTGCATCAGGATATTTATAGGTTGCAATTGCTTCCTTTAAACCTCTGAACAAAATATCAAGTTTTGGAGCACTCAAGTTCATCAATTATCCAATCCTTCCCTTTAGTTTATTCCTCTCTATGAAAAGAGTTCTAATTTTATCATTAAGTGGTGTTACTTGTGCAGAATGAATCAATGCTAACTCCTTTGAGGGATCAAATCCTTGTGATATTTCTGATATTTTAGACTCGGTGTCTTTATGGATTTTGTCAATATCTGCTACATGATTAGGATAATCAAAACAGGATTTATAAACTTTTCCTTCTCCAAACAATAAATCCTTCAGTTGCTAAATAGAAACTCCTAAAGAAGTCTTATCATTTGCAATTATAATATTCAACTAATTTAATCTATTGGTAATGAATTCTTTTTGAAATTTGATCATTGCATATTTCTCTAAAGTTTCAAAGTGATTGTCAACTGCATTCAATAATCCTTCAAGTTGACTAGATGTAGACTCATTTGGATCAGATTTACAAGCTGGAATGATCTTACCTAAAACATTTGTTTCCCTAGATAGAAGCTTGTTCCCCTTCTCATTAGTATTCAAAATTTTCTCTCTTGCTTTGGCATGAGCTATGGTAGCAAGTCCCATCAACTGATCTTGTGAGTATCCAATTAAATTGGACCTTGTATAGTCTGCATTTCAGTGATCTCCTTTCCAAAGAGTTTAGCCACTGCCTCCGCAGTGTCCTTTTCCTCCTGATCTTTCTCATGTTTCAATTCCTCTATCTTCTCTTTCATAGACTTATGTTCTTCTCTCACTTCTTCTTCCTTCAAATTTGTATCATAAATTGTTTTTGTCTCTTCCTTTCATTTGTCTGATTCATTCATGTGTTACTTTTAATAAGTCATCTGCACTATCTTTTGTTGCTTCATCCTTCATAGCCTTGTATTCATATTCTATCACAGTCACCTTATAATTTTGTACTCTAGGTATATCTTCCTCATCGTCATTAGTTGTAGAAAGTGAAATAGGTACACCAGAGATAAAAACATATGGTTCCACATCTAAAGTCTGAAAACTTATAGATTCATCTATCTTATTCTTATTCTTTTGTGATGGCACTTCATATTTATTCCTCAACAATATTTTACATATCACTTATTTAGTTTCTACTACAACTTCATCAATCTTACCACTCATAACCAGATTTATCCTTATTTTGGTCATAAATTCCTTCTTATCTTCTTCAAGAAGTATTTCCAACATATGTGATGCTATAAATAGACATAGTTTGGTTATGAATTCCTCTCTAATTCTTTTGTCTTCTTCCAATGCAGTAAGTCTTCTTTCCTCAAGATTGACAAACAGATCATCAGGGATTTCCCCTTTGATCTCAACAAGTTCCCTTTTGAATTTATTTAGATATGCTATTGTTCCTTCCTCTAATTTCTTCTTCTCTTCATCATATCTGTGATAATATTTATTTAATTGAGCTAAAATTCTATACACAGTCAACTTCTTCAACACATCATCCACAAAAAATTGTTGCTTACCAGTAAAAATTTGTTTAGGTATCTTATCGATCACCACTTTTGTTGTGTTTTATCATTTGGTCCTTAACTTCTTCTTTGAATCATTTGAATTAGTGGACTCATCTATGTCATCATTATTTGTTCTCTTATGTGGCCTTTTTCTCTATCTCTACCCTTTTTTCTTGTAGATTCAGGAACCACCTTTGGTTTGACTAATTTAGGATTAGTATCCTTCGGTGTAGGTGTCCTAACCTCTTATTTGATTATTGTCACCTTCTCTGATGGACTGACTGATGCCTTTAATGAACTCCTAGTAGATCTGTTGAAGGGTATATAAGGTGGAGGTGCATCATCATCTATATTGATAGGTTTTTGTGATTTAATTTTCTTATTTTCTTCTTCTTTATGCTTTCTTATAGCTTCAACCATTTTATCTTTAGTGAAACCCATCCTTTCACCCATAATTTCAAATTTTTTTTCACTTTTCTCTTCATGGAAGGATTGTTTAGCTCTATATGTGCTTCTAAAATCTTCTCCTTGTAGATAAAAAACCTTTTTTCATTAGTGTCTATCGGTTTATCCAACATGTATTTCACATATGCCTCAAGTGTAACAGGATCTAGTTCATAACCCATAGGCATGATCCAAAAATTATTTTTGCTAGATGCCTCTGCAAGACAACCATCAGTTGCAACCATGAAATAAGAAATGTCTTTGTATCTCTCCACAATATCCCTCAAAATTCTATATTTGTTTTTTATCTCCTTCTGAAAGGTCTTGAAATATCCCCATAACTTTTATGTCATTTATTGCTGATTCTGTATAAGGTAGTACCGTTTGATTTGTATATCCTCGGGTATGTCTTTCTACCATGTAATGTTACCAATCCCCGAAAAGAAATAAAAGAATATATGTATGATCAATGATTCATACTAAAATATTTGTTTCATATCCTTCTTTATCTTTCTCATATTCTCCACAAGCTACATTCTCAAAATCTCACAGATATCATATTGAGCCTTCTCCTTAAACATTTGGTATGCAGTGTGAATTATGGTGCTAGAGATAGAGTTTTCTTATCTTGAATAACAGATTTTTTATCCTTGAACCATTGAAGCAAACTTCAAATCAGGTTGTCCGATATTATTGATTGTTATAGCCCTCTTATCCCAATTAGAATTAGTCAAATTTGTGACTAAGTCCTTTATAGTTCTTAAGGTAGGAACTTCCCCATTAGCATTGTAACTAGTTGTTGCTTCAGTACTTCCTTGGTGATTTTGTAAGGATTTTCTAGCCAAATGAATTTCATAAAGTCTATTGAGAACAAGTCTAATATATTCTGATTCATCAAAGGTGTGAAATTGCATGACTTGAGCTAACTTCATTGTTTCTAAAACTTTGAATTCATCCTTCAATTGACCATTTTCACACAATGATTTATACATATTAAGTATTGAATATTCACCTAGTTCCTCAATATTGCAGTGAATTTATGCCCTAATGTCTTATATATGCAATATTAAGTAAGGCACATCAGAAAAAGCTCCAGAAAGGTCATCTTCCATATATTTATTCAGGTATTTCTTGAATTATGGTCATGGTTTATCCTTGATATTAATTACCATAGGTGTATCCATAGTTACCGATCAAATTTATCAATTCACAAAGTGATAAATACCTTTTTACAATGGCAAAAAGGGTTTGCTAGTTCGATCTCTGAAAATGATTCAATCTCTTCTTAAATCTTCGTCAACCTCTCTGCACTCTAATTCTCTAGATAACACGATGCCAAATGATATCACAGAATTCCCTTTTAATCTTTCACATGCATAGAAAATAAATCTCAATAAATGAGTCAAACCCTATCTTTAAAAACTTCATATAACTAGTTATCAAAAAAAACTCTGCAATCCTCACGATCCGATCATAATCCATCAAAATTAGTTCCATCAGGATTCAAATTAAACTCTTCATCTAACCCCATTTATTTCTTCTCTCATTCCTTTAGATTCAGGGGTATGATAAAGTTTTCAATAAATACTCCCCCTTAGGTATTTGAGCTAATTAATTTTCCAATGAGAGATTCACACCAGAATCTAGTGTGATTTGTCCAATAGCATTTATATGTTATTTTCTAACCCATGTATTTCTCATTTCCTCTCTAACTTCATGAACATCAATAATTTTCTTCCCTTTATCATTTTGTACATTGTTTACTTCTACCAAACTGCTTACATTATTGTATCTGCAATTATTAGCAACATGACCATAATTTTTACAATTAAAACATATCACATTACTATACCTTGTGTTCTATTGATTTGTCCTTAATTTGTAGTGCTTCACAATATGTCCAAAATTGTTGCATTTGTAGAAAGTTATGTTCCTCTGGTTTACATAATTATTCACCTTTGATCTCCATTCATTTTATTTGTGTCCATATTTGTAACAAATGTAATAATAGCCAGAAAAAGATGTGGCATTAGGCCTTCTTATGCACTCCTCTCTATGACCAAATTTTTTGCATGAAAAACATCTTCCATTGAAATTTTATTCCCTCATAGGTCTCTTCATAAGTTCTTTAGTTTAATTTTTTGATAATTTATTGTTCTGACCAGATCCAGAACTTCCTCTCTTCTCAAAGCCAAGTCCATATGAATTTGATTTTGGTTTTTAACTCTCAAGTTGTGCATCAAGCTTTGTTGAGCTACATTTGAACTTTTCTTTGAATTCATTAGTTGTAGCAAGTTCACTCCTAATAACTTCATTAAATCTTTCAAGCTCCTACTCATTGTGTTTGGATTCCTCAAGATCAATACGTAGTTTTCCAATTTCACACTTTTGTCTATGACATTCCTCAACTTTGTCCTTCAAGGATTTCTCAAGATTTTTCTTTGTTTCAATCTCCTTAGTCATCTTCATTACCATGAATTCTATTTCATGCTTATCTTTGTGTCTGTCTTTTGTGATCTATTCACACTCATTTGATTTTTATTTTAGGGATTGTGAATCATCAGTGCTTCCTTTCTACTTTAGTTATTCTACAAGATCTTTCCTCTTATCCCTAGATTTTTTCAATTTCTCCTTCAAATTCTCAATGAAACTTTCAACATCTTTAAGTATCTTTTCCAATTCCAAGTTATGAGAATTTGATTTGTCAAGATCTTCAAGTGCAATCAAGAGATGTCTTTGAGCATTGTTAGAAACTAACAAATCTTCCATCAAGACCTTCCTCAAGTTGTTATACTTCTTCCAACGACAAAATCTCTAATACCAATTGTTAGGATTGAGGAACATTGAGAGGGGGATAGTGAATTAGTGTTCTAGCACTTTAACCATTTTAAGATGATTGCATAACCATAAACCAAATATAATTGAAAGTAAAAAACATAAACATAAACATAAACAAAGCATCCACAAAACTATGACATAATGACACCATATTTTTTATCATGGAAACCTAGTTAAGAGAAAAATTACTGTGGGGATGGAACCCACAAGTAATTACTTCTGCTAAAATAAGTAACTCTGTTAAAGGTTTGAGTACATAAGGGGATGCACATGCATTCAAGATTACAACTTAGAGCTCATTTCTCAAATACAAAATAGATGTACAACCCTTAGAGGTACATCATCATACAAAATAATTCCATATACAAACGTGAACTGATAAATAGCATCAAGTATGACCATACAGTTCCATTCAAGTATAATATATAATTATCAACTTAAGCATAAAAATTAGGTTCTTCCCATACAAAAAATATCAGTATATCATCTCTAATCTTCACACAATAACCTCTTTCCAATCGCATCACAAAAAATCCACAAAAATTTGAGCTTATATACTCAATAGAAAAGTATAATAAGTTAATTTGTCGGCTCCAAGAAAAAAACATGTAACGTGTAGAACCTTGATCAAATAATCAACCATATCTTCATTCTAACCTAAACCAAAGCATAGATATCATCTATTATTTTGAATTTACCAATAATTACACTCAAATAGATCAAATCATAGATCATGTAGGATTGTTGATCTATACAACAAGTTACTGCTACTGTTCCTCACACTTCTCTGTATACCAGATATTTAGAGGCTTATATCTTCAACAAATGTCATCATAAAATAACGCAATTGTAGATATAGATGGGATATGACCTATAGAATATCTTCCTTGATTCAAACTTCATAAATCCTTCACATCTGTCCATTTTTATCCTTTAACTGAACCCTGTATACTGCTCCTCTTCTTCCATACTTAGCCAATTTTGCATTCTGACCTTTGGTAATACCATAAATTGTTAGGTAACCATAAGAGACATATGTAGTTTCCATAAATGAAAAATAAAAAATTATCCAATGCAGTGTCTCTTTCCAATAGTAACCACATTATGCTTTGAATTCTTATGTTGTCACATTGAGCTTGAAACTGAGAGCCCACATTGCATGAAGAAGGAGAACAAAAAAGGAGGACTAAATATGGTTTTTGTATTCATTGTTGAAAGTGATTTCATTATTGATTTTTAATGCTTTCATTTATCTTATTTCCTCTTTTGATATTAGGGATTTATATACTAACTTCTATTAACAGATCTTTGTGTTTAGATTTGTGTTGAATTGC
This sequence comes from Thuja plicata, assembly GCA_018584345.1. NCBI lineage: Eukaryota > Viridiplantae > Streptophyta > Pinopsida > Cupressales > Cupressaceae > Thuja > Thuja plicata. Next base: position 170,411 of record MU226370.1, on the reverse strand, counting down.
AGGTTTTCATACATGAAATACCCCTGATTACAATTACAATGAGTAGAATGATATAAAAACAAGTATATAATGTCAAAATATAGTGAAGAGAGGCCTATAATAATCCCCTAAGTCCTCATCATTGGAACTACTAAACTCCTCACAGTCAATATTTGTCAAATCAACACCAACCAACCCCACATTAAAAGCCGCAACATCTTGATCCTCATCAATCTATGATGCCTCCTCTGGCTCTACATCTTATCGTGCTTCTTGAATATCCTTGTACATCACTATGTACATCCACTAGATTCTCTTCTCTCCTAGAGGCAATTTTGTTCTTCATAAGAGAATGGATGAAGCTATAAGTAGACTTGTTACTCTCTGCAACTAAAGAATTAGAAACCTAAGATAGAAGATGAATGGATAGTGTAGTAGTCTTTGAATTATATTTGTATGCGTGATTTTGGACCTGCAACTAAAAACACACACACTTCAATAGATCATTGCATGGTTAGCTTAAATTGAATACAATAAACAAAAGACTAACCTAAACCGATCTATTTCCTTCTAGTAGGCAGGAGTTTGAATATTGTTCTCAGGTCATGGCAAGAAACAGTGACTACACAAGATCCTAACCGGGGTATTTTAAAGAGCTAATGATGATTAATCTACATGCTATGCAAATGCTGATTTGTTGTACATCCAAGCTAATTAAGAGTTCATTTTAAATCACCAAATAAAATGTTTTGATAGATTTTAAAACCCAAAATCAAATGTGCTCTAAGATTATAGTTTGCATGCTCAACAAAAGTAAACTAACAATTAACAATGCTAAACAAATTAAAAGATATGAATGCAAGAAAGCTAGAATGTCAAAACTGCATAATAACAATAATAGAAATAGGGATCCTTTGTGAAGGAAAATAAGATCTCTTTTATAGAAAATCTTTGTCGAATCGACAGTTGAGATTAAAAGAAATAAGTGGCTCAGATTTGATTTGAGGAAGCACAATCCATGTGCACATAATGTGATTCGTTGAAAGATTCAGTTGACTAAACTGACTGATCGGTATTTTTGGAAACTTCCAAAATCATTTTCAGTTGAAAACTTTGTTTCCAAAATGACAAATAGATAAGAATAAGTTAACTGAATAAAACAAATTTGTTTCCAAAATGAGAAAAGATAAGAATAAGTTAACTGAATAAAACAGATTTGTTTCCAATTTAATAATCAGTTAACTAAAATTGATGACATCATATGCATTTTTAAAGATTTAATTGATTTTAAATGCAAATTTTGTTTTTATTAATCAATTTAATTCATTTTTTGAATTTTATTGACAATTTAGCAATTTTATTTAATTAATATGTTAGAATATCAATTAAATAATTAGGATAAGGTTTATTTGCCAATGTAATGTGATTTTAGGAATTAATTAATTAATCAAGTATGGTGATTAATTAGGACCTAGGGTTTAGGTCAGATTAGCTTGAATTTGATAAATTGCCTATTTGGTTTAGGACTTAGAATAATCAAGATTAGGGTTTCTTGATAAGTGATTGAGATTAGGGGTCTAGGGTTTAGGTGACCACTTTTAGGTCATTACATTTTCCCCTCTTTGAATTGATGTGCGATCAATGCATTGATTCAAATACTTGTTAGCGAGAAGACCCAGAACAATTTGATTTAAAGTGATGAAACCATTCTTTTGAAGAAGAAGATCGACTCTGAGCTTGATTGGATGAAGATCGATCAAAAGATATAAAACAGAATGCTCAATTTGATTGGAAGCAATGAAACTAAACCTCTGTCAGGAACTCGTAAACCTTTTGATTGGTTTGAATGAATAACCAGTTTGATTTGATGCAATGAAACTGATTACTGTTAAAAAATTTGATTAGCAAGAAGATTGACTTGATTTGAAGCGATGAATCCAATTTGATCAATGTATCTCGTTTCAATAATGAACAGCTCGTAGAAGACTGATCTTGTCTAGTTTTGAGTGTATTCACCACTATATAAGACCATTGATTAGGTTGCCTTTGATTTAATATGATCTCAAATTGATTTGATATGATGAAGTTCGGATGCCCCAAGCGATGGGGTTTTGATTAAGGATGTGATCACTGGAATGTTGATGTCCTGATCCTGCCCCCTCGGGAGTGAAATTGAAATATGGCTAGGTGCCCTAGTGATCAGAAGCAATAACATTGATAACATGATGCAAGAAGAAACTAATCTGATTAGAAATAGGTCCCAAGTGGCTAGGAAATAATTTGTACTTTATGGGAGGTCATGTTTGATCGGTATTGACCAAAAGTAATATATGAGGATTGATTAGAAGAAAAGAATGAGATATTTCCATTGGTTGTGCAAGTGGACAGCTGCAGTTGATTGAAAAATTTAAATATAAAAAATGACAAGTAAAATAATTTTAGATTACAATTTTGGTCCTAAAAATGGGATCAGGACATTCAAATTAGCCAGGGGTGTAATTTTCACGTCAATCAACGCAAAACTGACCACTTGGAAAAAGGAAGATTGATCAATAAAAACCTCATATCCTTCACATTGGAGAGAGATATTGATATTATGCAGATTTCAACACCATGCACATGCAAGACTAACATGAATGCAACCTAAGGTGTAGTCAATGAACCTTTAGCTTTGAAATTTTCATCATCAAGCATTTTTAGAACATCAGAGTCGATACAATCCTTACTGGTGCCACTACGACCATAAGAATATGAATATGACTTTCATTGGATAAGATATGAGAAACTAATGTAAGCATTGGGGCACAAAACTTGAGATGACCTGAAAGTTTTTTTGAGTTGATGTTGCAAGAGTACACCAGTATCGAGGCATTCAAAGCCAAGATAACCATGAGTGAGATCTTGCGTAAAAAATTAGAGCAATAATAGTCAAGGAGATTATAGTTATGACCTCACCTTGGCATGCAAGTAAATAGGATTGAGGGATGTGAGGATTTTCCACCTTAATGCAGGAGCTCTTATCACATACACCTAGTTTATTTGACATTGTAGGATCATCGGGACCACACCAAAAAGCAGTAGACAAAGAAAAGATTAACAAAAATTAATGAGAACAGACAATATACAAAGAGAAGTTCAGCATACTTCAGCCAGTTTCCAAGTTTTCAGATGTATACATGTAGGAGGTGTTGAGAAACACTGTCGTTCTTGTGAGTGCGATGTGTTTGATTGTTATCATTCTGTTGTTTACGTCTGCATTATCCAATATGTGTTAAGAAACACAAATGCATCTAAAGATAGTGTTAAGAAACACTTTTGATTAGAGTGTTGAGAAATGCTTGTTGCGTTAGTAGCGAGATGTCCTTAAGAAATGACAAGATTACTGACTCTAGTATAATCCAAAGATACGATCAAATTGGGGACCCATGCACCATGGTAAAAAACATCGATTGAAGATAACTAACTTGACTCATACTACAAGGACAAAGCCGATTCGATTGCCCCCAGACTATGACTCTGGATTGGTTTCAATCCAGGAGGGTTCTCACAAGAACCAAAGTGTCACGAAAGTGACTGAAATCTTATGTACAAACTGAAGCAAAGGATTGCCAAGACTGAGTATTGATAGATCAAGTGTTGAGTACAAGAGGCTCTTATTTACCAGGTTTTCACCTACTTGGAAGAGATTCTATTTTTGCTTCCATGGCACCTGTTTACTAGGTTTTCACCAAGGCACTTTTTCTTGTTTTTCAATTTTTTTGTATTATTTTCTCATTTTTTGGTTTTTTTGATTGATGCATCAAGGCACCTATTGTTAAGGTTTTCACCAAGATGATTCATTTTTTTAGGACTTTTTACAATTTTTAGTCTTTTTAGAGATTACTCGTTCTCAAGCAAGATTACATTTGTTTTCCCCCAATGTCTAGCAATGTGTAGGACATTAGAGATGGATTAGAAAGTTGATGGATGAGGCGAACATACAATGATGGATGAAGAGGGTGAATGGAACCCTCAAAGACAATCTCCTCAAGATTAACCAAGCTAGGGAAAAAGGAATATAGAAATGTATGCTTGTGGAGCGGTGCTGGATAGCATATAGGATAATGACCTGATGTCATGAAAAGCATGTGGTCCAAAAAAGTGGACATGTCAAGAAGTTTTTGAGAAACTATTTTATCTTTTATATTCTTTTTTTTTATCAAGACCAAGGGCTCAATTAGATAGGATAGTGATGGGATAGCATGATCGAGATAAGGGGTGATGGAGGTATAAGTGAATGTTTTGGATTAGTGCAAAGGATGTTTATGGATAGTGAGTATTGACTTGGGTTAAACAAGACCACAATAGGGTACCAATGAAAGAAAGTGAATAAGTTGATGGAAAGGATAATGAATGTCAGGATACATAGTGTTCATGGATAGGCTCAACCTTGTCAAGATCAGCGGAAGGAATATGGATGCTCATGGGCTACCTAGATGTAAGATATAATGGATAAGATGACATGGAAGGAACTTTCCCCCAAGTGAAAAGTGCAAATAGGAGGAATTATGCATGACACCTGTTTGCCAAGTTTTCATCATGGTACTTCTCCAAGGCACCACAAGAAGTGGTTTTCACCATAGGACAGATTGATTTATCTTTACTTTTGCTACCAAGGCACATGTTTACTAGGTTTTCACCAAGGTACTTTTTTTTCTTTCTTTTATTTTTCATTTTATGGAGGAACTTAATCTTTTTCTCTTTGGATAGTGCTCCTTTGAAGGATATGTTATGATGGGCCAAGGCCACTGAAAGTATGCTCAAAGATGTCGATAGGGTGATGGTAGGGAATGAAATGGATGATAAGGGAGATCGTAGCCAAGGATTTATGTGATGGATTGGATGAGAGGAATGGAAGGATATGGGATGGATGGGTAGTAGTTTGGTGAGGGATATTGGATAGGGTATTGAAAGATTTGTGTAGGGGTAGATGGAAATGGTGATAAGATCAACATTGACACACACCTTGAAGGGTAGCGGATGGAATAGCTTGAAGCTTTGATGTATAAGTGGATATGGATCTTGATACACACGAACTTAAGACGGATGGAGAAGAGGGTGAAGTATTCAAGGTAATTGATTTTGGGACATGAGTGTAGACCTTATGGAAAGACATATTGTCAATTAGTGTCAAAACACTTAGTCAACTAGTGTGGACTGAGCCAGCAAGCATTATGCAAAGTCCTGAGTGATCAGCATTGCTCGAGTGATCAGTATTACCCAAGTGATCAGCATCACCTAAGTGATCAGTATGATCTGAGTGATTTATAGTATTGCTTGAGTGACAGTTTATCACCCGAGTAGACTTCTAGACCCGAGTGATAGTTTGAAGCCGACCTTCCATATATTGTTAAATATAATTTTGTTTATTGCAAGCCGATTTACAGAGTTATTTGTTGGATAAAGATACATATGTAAGATAGTTTTTTTTATCCAATGTGAGAGTATGTAAGAAAAGAATATGTAATAATGTATGCATAAGTGTAAAGGCATGTGAATGACAATTTGATTAAGAGAAAAAGTATTCAGGACAGCAGAGTCTCTTCTATTACATTCAGGTGATTAGTTATATTCAAAAGGATCATAGTTGCACAGAGAAGATCATCAAATGGTTCATTCTCACGGGTGGATCAGCAAAATTGTTTAACAAGGTGGACCTAATAGTCCTTTCTCTAAATCACTTAATAGAGTCGCATTACTTATTATATTGTACAAAATCCTTTAACAAGGTGGACCTAACAGTCTTTTCTATGCTCCTAATAGGGAAAACCTTCAGAAGTGGTCATTGTAAGCTCTAACAGGATAAACTTATACTGCAGTACTAAATCTTGTGGGTATCATCCCCACCCCACTTTTTTGGAAGGTTTCTGGGTAACCAAATATTGTGTTATGTATTGTGTATGAATCTTTATTTTCAAGTTCTATACATGTAAAGAAATAATTTAATCTAATTGTGGGTTAAAGAATTAAGTTTTATTGGTTCTTGACTCACCCCCCCCCCCCTCTTANGGTTCTTGACTCCCCCCCCCCCCCCTCTTAGTCACTGGGCACATCATATATTTTGAACAATTGGTATCAGAGCACTAGTTCTCTTATCATAAATTTAACAGCTTGAGAAAATATCAGAGGCTATGGAAACATACAGACTGGAGAAAGCCGTCGAGAATGAAAAGATAGATCTTAAAGTGGCCATGGATCGGATCATGAAACTTAAGGAGTAGCTCTCTCTTTCCCTGAAAAGAAGAAAAGAATTAGCAGTGCAGATGAATGACAAGAACTATATAGAAGAAAGAATTGAAGACTTTTGCAAGGACAAAAGTTCTGAAGAAGCTGATGCAGCCATTGAAGACTTACTTATAAAGAATCTCGCTTTACATGAAGAAGTCAGAAATTTGAAGAGAGAACAGGAAATTCACTCAATCAGAATATGTGAAGTCATGGAACTAAAGAACAAAGATGAAGATGACATAAATATAGCACAAGAAGATAAAAGTCTAATGAGTACAAGATTAGAAGAAAAAGAAAAATAAATCCAACACTTGTCACTTCAGCAAGCTGATTTGGTTAGTCAACTCAACAATGCAACATGGGAAGTTGTCAAATGAAAGATTGCAGAATGATCTCAATGTTGAAAAGAAAAAAAATGAAAGTATGATGAATTCAAAAATTGGCATGGATCAGGAAATAGAATTTAGACATCATGGACATACTAGATTAGGTTATACTGAACAAGGTGAATCCTCACAACAAGGAGCTCAAAGGAACAACAAACTTACATGCAATCACTGTGGTAAGTTAGGGCACACATCAAATAAATTTTGGAGCAATGGAAAGTCAAAATTTAATGGAAAATGCTACAGTTGTAAAAAACATGGACATAGATAAAGTGAATGCAAAGAGAAACCTAAGTTTGAAGGAAAATTATACAAGTGCAACAAACAAGGTAATAGATCTTCCAAGTGCAGAACTAGGAATTAGAATCCTGCTGAACAATTAGCCAAGGAAATTTTTGGTTGGGATTACAACACATGGTACAGATGTTTTCATTGTGGTGAATATGGACACATTGGTGCAAATTGTATGAAGCCTCACTTCATAAAAAGGGATCCTACTAAGAGATGTTATGTGTGCAAGCAACTCAGTCATCTAAGCAAGAACTGTATGAAAAGAGAATAATTTGATTCCAGTTTTGAGAATGGTAAAGCCAAAGTCTCAGCAATCAAAACTCGGATGAGAAAGCAATGGGTAAGGAAATCCTTAGATAATTCAGATCAAATCAATGAGGGATCTAATGACACCCTAAATAGTGAACTGGGTGGATCTACAATTATAGAATAGGAATATAAGGAGATGACTGGAACTGTGCAATACAAGTCATCTTACATCAGTTCCAAATAAGCTAAACAGTCCAAATCTGCATATTGATGCATGAGGACATGTTATAGTTCTACTTGAGTCAGAATTTTAGTTACACCTGAGTTACTCTAGCTTAACCGAGTTGAGTCGAGAAGTATTGATAATTGGAAATTTGGTTTCACCCGAGATTCTGAGTGAATTTGAGAAACACCCTATTCATGCTAGCTACTATGTATGGAGCATTTAATGAAATACTTTAACGGTTGAAAATCTCTTATAAATGAAGCATTGTAAAGATAATTGCTTATAAAGCTTCCAGTTTATGAATTCATTTAGATCCCTTAGCGATTCAGTGTGAATTTGTGATTGAAAGCAAAGTTTGAACATTTCATCTGAATAGATATGGCATCCACTTCTAGAAGGAAGGTCAAGAAAGGTTCTAAGATGTTAGTAAGGAATGAAATTTGTGATCCTCTGTTGTTTAAGCTTCATCCAATAGTTGCAGAGGAGATAGACCTGATGGAAGCTCATTCCCTGATTCCTCTGAGAGTGTTACTGGTTAACGACATCCAAAGCTTCTATCACTGCAAAATACATGATCTTGGAACTATTGAGATGAATAAGGCATATGATGAATTATGTGCACATGGGAGTCTGAAGCCCGAGCATAAGCACCTTGAGACCAAGGGTTTAACACACACATGCACATGCCAAGATATTTTCAGACAAAATGGATGAGATATGTTCTTAGCCATGTCCACGACATGCAACTATGGTTGGAACATCCTGTGATGATCGTGAAGTAGATAATTCACCATGTCACTAGGTTCCCTATGCTAGATAATTCAAAAGCTACAAAAATGCTAGCCCAGGATGACCTAGCTGAGTTAACTCTTGCTGAGTGGGATGGCAGAGGCATGAGACTTAATGGAGTAATAGATATGGAACTGAAATTTGGCATTCATGTTAGATCCCACAAGATATACAGTTCAAGCAGACCCAACAATGTTTTGTGTGAATCTGTTGACCTAGCATACAAAGTGATGAAGAAGAATACGGTATTCTACCTAGCAGAATTACAACTCATCCAGTTGAGAAAGAATATGGAAAGCATCCGAGTATCCAAATCCAATTCATGTAAGTTTGGTTCTCTTCTAATCTGCATACTCTTTTATGTTGAGAAGTTCTTTCCCTCCAAAGGAACAGTAGCATGGAAGAAGGATAGGCCAATAATCCATCAGATTAATGAATTCATGGCTGAGTTAGGAGATAACTTTGACAACATTATGGATGGATATTTTTAGAGTTTCAAACAGAAGATGCAGAATAGGTTCAGAATTCCCAAACAACTAGTTGAGAATTACAAAGATGAAATCTATTTTCTATTTGTTTTTTATAAGGTTTATATACAAGCAGTAAAGCCTAGGTTTGCATGGGTAAAACCCCTGCCATATGAAGTCAACAAAGATGACACAAAAGATATCATAGAGGCTCTTGTAAATGAACCTGCCAATCCAAAGGCACCTTACTTTGGAACATATGAGGAAGCAAAGAG
>MU226370.1:124704-154576 GCA_018584345.1 Thuja plicata | reverse complement strand
ACAAAGGATCTTGAAGGAAGATCACACCACCATGATGGCTAGATCTAGGGCTTGAATGATAAATCTTGAATGCTTGAACCAAATCCCTTCAAAGGCTTGAGAGCTTGAATCCTTGATCTTCAATGGATGAATTTGAATGCTTGAGAGGAATACTTTAACACCTTAAAAGCTTGGAAACATGTAGAACAATGGATTATTTAACCTTTTTCTTCTTGACAAAATCTTGGTTAGAGCTTTTTGCACTTAGAAGACTTCTTTTTGCTCAATATCGCTTAGAGAAAATGAGAGGAGAAAACTTCCTTCTATATGAAATTAGGGCACAATATTCTAAGGAGGCCAACATAGGAGAATTAAATTCCAATTAGACCCATAGCCCTAGAAGAGGACCTATATTAAATATAATTTAGTATTTTCCACTTCGGAACCCAAAACAGCCGACCCAAAAACGGGATAAATAAATTTTTTATGACCTCCGGAAACTGACAAGTTTCCAATTTTGAAAGGGGGACCTAGGTCAAGGTCAAGGTTGACCCTAACCTAGGTCAAGGTTGAGGTAAACCCTGACCTAGGTCAAGGTTGAGGTTGACCCTGACCTAGGTCAAGGTTGAGGTTGACCTTGACCCAGGGGGTCAGAACCCCTGGAAAATGTGCCAGGTGGGATAGAAGGTGCCCGGAGAGGCCCAATCAGAGTCCTAAACAGAAACAGTATGATGGTGGTCAAAAAAATCCCCTAAGGAGGGCTAAACTTTCTTAACATGGAAGTGCTTCCATTTTAAGATGATACATTAAGCCCCCACTTTAGCGGAAGTATGGAAATCAAACATGCTTGCGGTAAAGTTAGAAGAAAGACTCTGGTGGATCACAACGAGGTAGAACATCACTGAGTCAAGGACATAAGTCCTTAGACCAAGGATTCTAACTCAACATACATACATAAAGATATGAAATTAAAGAGCAATCAATCATAGGAAACATACATGATTACATAAGCAAGACAAGAGCAGCACTATAGATAACATAGCTTTGTGATCTAATCCTACTAGCATGAAAGCGAAAGAGAGAGAAGGGAAAGTGATTACCTCACCTAGTAAGATTCCCACCTTACTATGAATCACCAAGGAGGGAGAGCCCAATAGGTTCACCCATAAACTATGCTTGTAATTGTAATGCGTCTTTTGATGACTTTTTGAAAATATCCATAGCTCCACATTCTTGTATCACTATGGAATATAAAAATGCGTGTCTTTTAAGGATTTAGCAACTTATGTGCGTTACCTTCCAAGGATTTAGCATATTGAAAAATTTAAAAGGGTGTGTATCTCTTCAGGATTTAGCAACTTATGTCCGTTACCTTCTAAGGATTTAGAAAAAATAAAAGTAAAAATGCATGTCCCTTCAGGATTTAGCAACTTATGTGCATTAGCTTCCGAGGATTTAGCAAAATTAAAAGTAAAAATGCATGTCCCTTCAGGATTTAGCAGCTTATGTGTGTTACCTTCTGAGGATTTAGCATGCTGCAAAATGTAAATTATTGTAAACTGTAGTACAAGGGAGACCCTATATATGTCCCCCTCCTTATCATGACTACCCACTAGGAAGGATAAGGAGGAGAAAAGAGGATACCTACTTCAAAAGGTAAGGAGATATCCAGCTTGAAAACAATGTATACTATATTATTAGCGAAGAACCTTGACCCTTACATCCAAGAACATAGATAATAGTGAAATGGATATGTCACGTATGGAAAAAAGGATCCTCAAAAAGGAAGAGATCTTATCATCAAGAGCCTCACCATAGAGGAGTGCTTAGGATAAAATGTCATCTTCGAAAGAAAGAGGGACCAAAGATTCAATCATCAAGCCCCCTGTAATCAAGAGGAAGAGGAATCTTAGGATGAAGAAAGCAAACTATAACCCAAAGCAAGAGCAAGAGTTTATATAGAACTTAATTTTCAAAATAAAGAAGAGGTGATGACCTAGGACAGTCACCTTTCAGATAAGAGGGTATCCATAGTAAAAACATACATCTTTATATGGAAATAATGTTATATGATAAAAAAATTCCACTAAGCTAAGGAAAGTAGATCCTTAGATAGAGGAAGAAGGAAAATACCTTGCCCCCCAGGGGTGAAAGCAAGGGATATATCAAATTATATCAAGAGATGTTGTTGTAGAAAAGAGATATCATGCAAGAAGTGAAAAAGTAACCCTTGTGAGGGATAACACATTATTCAGTTTCCAAGGTGAGAGATTTATCAACCATGGAAACCCAATGTCAAACAACAAAATAGGTTATAATCAAAGACAGATCCTTAATGCAAACCAAAATGTTCATGTATGATGGATATCACATAATCGATAGATATTGCTTAACCAAGGGAAAGGTGAATCCTAGAAAGATGGAAAAGAAGGAGATGGCATCCTTGCCCCCCAAGTGTGGGAACAAGGATGAAAGGGGACCTATTATATCACTCACAATACTATGCAAGACCACGAGCCCCCAAAGATTAGGCTAACATTGTTTACATAATATGGAGTTCCATAATCAGAACATAAATGATGTTTAGATAAAATAGGATTGAAATACAACTCATTGCCACATCATATATAAATAATTTTACTATCAATGAGCTGTCTAATCTTATAATGTAAAGCTTGATATTCATTAGAGTGATCATGAAATCTATGATAGAAACAGAAATGAAGAATCATCAAGTATAGACTATGTTTGTTTTTGTGTTTAGGTCTAGTAATCATCTTAACACAAAGGAGCTTAGGCAGAACAACCTCTTGGTCAAATTCCTTCATAGGGTCATCATGTTTTGAAATATTATTTGATATGTTGGTAACATTGATGTGTTTTTGAGGATTAAATCCCAATCCATAAAAATTCTCATGCCCCCCATTCTGTAAGGGCATTTGAATTCCATGTTTATTCTTACCACATCTTTGACCATGGAATCCTTGTTTAACTAGTAAATGATAACCAAGACCATAATAAGAAGCCATATCACAAGGAGTCAATGGAACTTTGGTAGTCACTATGTCATCATTAGTATGTTTGATAGATTCACAAGAAGGAAAAATAAAGGAATACATCCTAGAAGAAGATAGGGTAGGAGCTTGATTCTCTATAGGATCATCACTAAGAGGGAGAGCATTAAGGGAAGTCATGTCATTTTTCACTAATGCCTCATCCCTTGAAGGAATCCCAATAAGAGGTAATGCATCAATAATGTTCTCTTCTTTCTTTAAAATGTCCACATAAGGGGAGTGTGTTTTATAAAAAGAGTCATCATCATGTATGAATATGTCATCCATTAATAAATCACCCTCTTGTATCAAACCATATTCACAAGAAGGGGATAAATCAATGTCTTTATCCAAGGGTTCATCCCAAAAAGTAGAATCATCCATAATGGCTTCATGAGGAAGAGAGTAATCAACATCCAAATCCAAAGGTTCATCCCAAATAGGAGGATTATCCTCCCTATCAATAAAGCACATTGTAGGAGTGCCTAAAGCTTGATCCCTAAAGAAGGAAGAATTATATTCTAAAGTAGGTTCATAGAAAAGACATATATTAGGAGAAGAAGTAACATCTATCCTTAACTCACTTCTATGGTAAAGGTCAATTGAAGAGATTGTAAATGAGGATAAAATAGGAATAGGATCAATGGAGATCTTATTCGAACAAATTTCATCCTCACTTCCATGTACCTCATTAGGGGATCTATCCTCTTTCGCAACAAAAGCCTCATCAAAGTATTCAAAACAAAAATCATACATGTTGAACACAATGAAAAATGTAAATGTTTTTGTATTTTTACAGAAATTTTGTGATTTTTATGAATTTTGAAATATAAATGCAAGAGCATAAAATAAAACCTACTTCTATATGCATGCAAGATATAATATAAAATGTAAATCTAACACCAAAAAGAAAGAGTTGTCTATCACGGGTTCACCAAAATGTAAGGTAGAAAAATGATGTTTATGGAATAAGAGTGTTTTGATACTCAAATCACTTATCACCTTACATTTAATTTTTAGAATGGGGGGATAAATAATATATTCCTTTTTATTCTCAAATGCACAAAGGAAGGATCCAAATTGATCAACCCAAAAAGGATCAATGCATAAGTGAATCAATCTATTGGAAATAAGAATAAAGAAGGAGATCCTAGGTTTCCCTCCTAAAATGTGTTTTGAAATGAATGTAAATGTGTGATAGATTTAGAATGATTAATGATTTGAATTGAAATGGATAGGAGGAATGCACTAACCTTGAAATATTTCAGATTAAAGAATGTTGTTTTTTGATGTATGTACCCTGTTTCTGGAAAATCTGAAATATGATCCGGAACCGGAACACAGAGACGAACAAAACCTAGAAACCTTTTTTTGATCCAACACAATCTTGAGAAAAAGTTCTACCTTGACCCACAAATGTCACCCCTAACCCAATAATCTTGACCTTGACTTGCACAGGTCTGACAGAAAATCTGTTCGCGAATCCTGATAGTTCACTGAAAAGGGTATCCAGATTTGAGTTGAAATCCATAGTCCCGCACCTATACCTGCAAGAAAAAGAGATTTTTTTGTTGGGGTGAGGGGTTTGCCTTAGTAAAACCCTGATTTAGGAATTAAACTTGAAATCAATAAAGCATAGAATGCTAGCAAGTAGTAGAATTGAATCTAATAATGAAGCTATGATATTCAATAGATATGCCAATGTAAGCTAGTATGTAAATATGAAAGCATGGACTTTAGAAACCATAAACCTCCATGATTTTATGCTTGGAATCCACCTTGAAGAGATGATGAAAGAGTCTTGAGGCTGCACAAAGGATCTTGAAGGAAGATCACACCACCATGATGGCTAGATCTAGGGCTTGAATGATAAATCTTGAATGCTTGAACCAAATCCCTTCAAAGGCTTGAGAGCTTGAATCCTTGATCTTCAATGGAGGACTTTGAATGCTTGAGAGGAAGACTTTAACACCTTGAAATCTTGGAAACATGTAGAAAAATGGATGCTTGAACCTTTTTCTTCTTGACAAAATCTTGGTTAGAGCTTTTTGCACTTAGAAGACTTCTTTTTGCTCAATATCGCTTAGAGAAAATGAGAGGAGAAAACTTCCTTTTATATGAAATTAGGGCACAATCTTCTAAGGATTCTAACATAGGATAATTAAATTCCAATTAGACCCATGCCCCTAGAAGAGGACCTATATTAAATATAATTTAGGATTTTCCACTTCAGAACCCAAAATAGTCAACCCAAAAGCAGGAAAAATGAATTTTTGATGACCTCTGAAAACTGACAAGTTTCCAGTTTTGAAAGGGGGACCTAGGTCAAGGTCGAGGTCGACCCTGACCTAGGTCAAGTTCAAGGTTGACCTTGACCCAGGGGGTCATAACCCCTTGAAAATGTGCCAGGTGGGATAGAAGGTGCCCGAAGAGGCCCAATCAAAGTCCTAAACAGACACAGAAGCAGGAGATGATGCAGAAATGAGGGGACAGTATGATGGTGGTCAAAAACATCCCCTAAGGAGGGCTAAACATTCTTAACATGGAAGTGCTTCCATTTTAAGACAATACATTAATTAATTTAATTCCTTTTTTGGATTTTATTGACAATTTAGCAATTGTATTTAATTAATATGTTAGAATATCAATTAAATAATTAGGATAAGGTTTATTTTCCAATGTAATGTGACTTTAGGAATTAATTAATTAATCAAGTATGATGATTAATTAGGACCTAGGTTTTAGGTTAGGTTAGCTTGAATTTGATGAATTACCTGTTTGGTTTAGGACTAAGAATAATCAAGATTAGGGTTTCTTGATAAGTGATTGAGATTAGGGGTCTAGGGTTTAGGTGACCACTTTTAGGTCATTACAATATTCATGAAAATTTGACCACAAAATTAGGACCTCTTGTGCCATAGTTCCTATATCCATCTTTGTTGCATCCGATTAAACTCTCAGAGGCAAATTTTTTCCACTTAGCGCAAATTGTGCTTGCAGTATTGGGATCATACATCTTATCAATACATCTAAAGAACCCTGCCTCCACCTCGTCATCCTAAATTGTTGCAACTCTACCAAGGCTAGGCATGTACCACTTTGGATTCAATACATAAGCAACCATATGCAAGAGAGTGTTCAACCTGTCACATCTATGTTGAATGATTGGTTGAATGTGCTCATTGTAGAATGCTAAAGTGGGATCCTTCTCTCACAAAACAACCCTCATTTGGTCAAGAATAGAATTGATGGACTCATACACCTCTCCAAGGGTAGGTGGATCCCCATCCCCATATCTGATGACCTGGAAAATTGGAGCAATGATAGAGTCTGCATTTTATATCACTCCAAAATATATCACTCTTTATTATATCCTTCACTTTCTTCCCTTTCTCTATCTTGGCCTCGGCCCACCGATTCCAATCTGTAGTCATAACCATGAGATGTAGTGCCTCTTATAACTTAATCACTATGTCCAAGAGAATGAAATAGGATGCATATATAGTCTCAACTAGTTTCAACAACTCCTTCAAGAAGCTCCTAAAGAGTGCATGTCAAGTGTAGTTGTTGCAAATAAACATCTACACATCTCTCGCATTGTTGACCACTCTTCTAATTCCATCAATCTTCCCCATGTCCTTGAGTGCAATTTTCATGGCATGCATACAACATGTATTCCACCAAATATGTCTATAGGATGCCTCAATAAGATTTCATGCAGCTCTGTAGACATGTGTTGCATTTGTCACTACTTGAACCAAATTTGTGGCCCAACCTCCTTAATAGCCTCCCTAAGGACCTCAAACTAAAAATAAACATCTTTGTGAGTCCTTGAACTATCAATCGCCTTGAGAAACTATGAACCCTCTACACAATTAACCATGACATTGATGAATGGATGATGCCTAATGCTCATCCACCCACCTATAACTATGCGACATCTAGACTCCACCCAACATGCCTTCATATTCTCCATCAAAACATTGATCTCAAAATAATTCTTATGCAAGATCGTGTTCCTCAATTTGTGCTCACTTGGTGGCACATATGATGGTATTTTCCTCACCACCATCAATATCATCTCTTTATAATAAGGAGATTGAGCTATATGAAATGGGATGCGCCATTGACAAAGAATTTGCCAATGGCATCATTTATCTCATCCTCGAGCTGCACATTGAACATTTAGCTATGGGTTACTTTACATCTTATTTTTCCCCTTTCTCTCTCATAGTTCGGCCACAACACTATGAGTGGATGAAGGTCCTGACATCGATCCTTCTCTCTAATGCAATGTACAAGTAGAAACATGTGGCTGGATCTAGGCCTGCTAAATAGTCTAATCCTGCATCCTACGAGACAAAGTAGTAGGCATTGGAACTGCATTTTCTTCAAGAACACCCCAAAGATTGCTGAACTCAACTCTATAATAGTCATTTTTAGGTTATTCAAAAAAATTACATGGATCCACACCTTTTCCTCGAATAATGAGTAAGTGTGCATTAACTCTAGTAATTTTACCAAACTATTCCATACTACAAATGTTGCATCTCCACTTCCTTGTACCACCACCTATTGTCATTGGGGCTATTATTCTTGTTGTAAACTATTTGAGAGGAAATTTAGGAATAAGGACCCCTAGAAAAATCTTCCAAAAGATGGGAGGGGAAATTTATAGCAATTGGTGCACTTACCATGAAACTAGTTTGACCTTCCCGATCAACCTCATGCTCACTCCCCTCAACCTCATGCTCAGGTTCATATTCGGGTTCACTTCCACCATGGGAATGAATTTCCATCTCATCCTCACTCATGTCATGACTATGAGAGCTCATTGCAACAATGCATTTCACAAAATGAAAATAAATTCAATAACCACCTAGTTTTAGCCTACTTAAAAAAATAAAGCTAATTTTATTTTTATTTTAACAAATTTAAAATTTGAAGAAAAAATTTTAAATTTTTGAATCTTGAAGACAAAATGAAGAGTCATTCATTGGAATGATTCTTCTTTTTTCCCTAAAGACTCAACATCAAGTTTGATTCAAAAAATGGAACAAGAAAAAACAAATGAAAATCAGAAAATGAAACAAACAAAAACCCTACATTGCGCTTGAAAAATCTCTTTAATAAGGTGTAAAATCTTCCTCTTCTTCTTGCTCCTTGTCACTCATTTTTCACTTACACTCACACCTTTCACTCCTCCAATCACTTTTCTCTCCTTTTTCGTCTTCTCTATGTACTATAGAAAACCATGAGAAATGAATTTGTGAGTAAAAATGAAACTTTGAGGGCCTTTTGTAGGCTTTAAGGGGCCTAGATGGGACTCACCATAAATTAGAGTTTGAATGGAACCCCAAAATCATTTTTTTGTAATTAAAAAAAACACTTTTTGGGTCATCTGGAGATGGGGAATGTGTAGACATTTCCAAGATGATCGAGGGACACTATGTGATCCCCTTGACATTGTGGGGATGGCATGTCGTCCCCTGTCCTCAAAATGTGTGGCAATGACAGTGGGAGAACAAGAGGACATGTTGTCCCCATCTCCACATCCCGGAGATGTCCGTGTATTTTGAATGTGGGGGTCTGAGTGCAAAAATGTGTCCTTGTGTTTCATTGGTTCACAATAAAATGAAGCCATTACAACCTTTTTTTGGCATGGAACATGATGAAAATCAAAGAATTGCTCCATTTGGAAAAACCAAGTGGTTGGATCTTTGTCATCAAACTTATACATGTATCCATATTTGAAGTGAAATTCCTAGCTATAGTAATATTTTGGTGATGATCCAACTTTTGATTTGAGTGAAACTCTACAAGCATTATGTCTCTTAGAAGACATATTTTCTTCTCAATTATCGTATAAATCTACTAGTTAGAAATCAATAAAAACTTTGGAGAGATTAATTGTTGAGTATTACGTTGAGACCTTTCAACTCTTTCATTTCCTTTTCCATTATCAACAATATTTTTTTTCTTGGAGATATAAACTCCAACATATATGCGATCAAGATCTACTAATATTGGATCATCTTTCTTTGGAGTCTTTTCAAGTGTGATTGTATCCCTTCTCTTGCCTCTTGTTGAAGTTTCCAACATGTTTCCACCAAATAATTTCATAATAACATATTAAAAATAAATCAAAATAAAATACAATTTTTACTGTAAATTACATAGGCCTATATCTCACTTTAGAAAAGAAATTTAAAAAACTATCTAAAATCCTTAGACACAAATTTGATGAAAACCCTAATTTCACAATTCCTAAAAAAGTGCTTCAGTTGACCTTAATATAGACTATAGTTGCTTCAATGTGCCCTTCATCAACCCACTGGATTTAAAATTAAAACAATTATAAAATGGAGTGACACGTGTTCTACTCTCTAGCCTCCTAATTTTTTTTTTTAAATGACATTTTTTTTGTCATCCAAATACCAAGATCATGCTCTAATACCAATTGTAATGCAATAACTTGCAAACAAGAATAATATAAGAGAAACAATATGAAAATACTTAATAATACTAGATAATAAGAAGTCACTTTTAGAGGAAAAACCTTCAACCTCTTTAATAAAAACAAAATTCACATTATGATGATAACAAACTAACCACCACCTTTGATATACACTATACTTATGCCTTAGAAACCACCCAAGATAACTTAACTACCTATTTTAGATAACATTAAGAACCATAAGAATAGATACACGCAATACTCCTCATGTCTCTATCAATTTATTGAAGACGCACGAGAAAAAGGGAATCTAAAGAATTCATGAGTGTTAATGTCACAGAATTAACTGACAATAACAATCAAGATGGACACACAAGAGATGTATTTTGTATAATCAATTTTCAAAAAACACTCCCATGAAAGAAATGTGATGATATAATTAGAAATTTTTTAATGCTATTTGTGATTGATTCTTGCTTAATTAAAGTCCCTTGAGAGCATTATCACCTAGCATATGCAATTTGACATTAAATAGACTATAGCTTTTTTTTTTCTAAATGGACCTCTTGTTAGACAATTGGAGTGGTAGTTTCCTTCCTTCTAATTGGAGTTGAGTTAAGTGAGAGTTTATGTGTTGGCCGAAGAAAGAAGGGGGCCTTGGCCTTTGGTCAACAATCTTGAATGGGCAAGTTCTTGCAGCCAAATTATATTGGTGATGGTCTACCAATTAGAATCAGGTTTGGGCTCACATTCTCATGCATACATATTTAAATAGAGTCAACATTTTGGATGTTCCTCATTATTGTTTGGAGGAAAGGGGATCTATGATTTGACACACTCTGAAAAATAGGGACTTAGCTTATTAAGAGTGTGCTTTTCTAGATCTGCAATAAGGGCTCAAAAGCTCTTTTTGGCTTGATTCTTGGAATGGTAATTCTCCTATTCTTTCCATGTATCCGCACTTACAAGCACTATGTGATAGTTTTACTACAGCTAGTTGGACTATGGTCATAGATTATAAGATCGGTTTAGAATTTGGGGATGGCTACTAGTTACAGATAGAAGAATTCATGTGAATGGCCACTAGGTGATTTGGAGGAGGCTCAGATTCTTGCTTCTCGTGAGTGCAACTCCTTGGTGGGGTAGGACATTCTAGCTTGGGTTAGAGATTTGTTTGGTAAGTACTCTATTTTTGTGAGATACTTGGAGATTGATAGACAAATTTTTGGAGGTATAGAGGTGCCTTGGTGGAAATAGGTATGGAACAAATTTTCTTAGCCCAAATGCAACTTTTTCATGTGGCTAGTGGTTTAGATTCAATATCTTACTTGGAATAATTTGTGTAAGTGAGGCTATCTTGGTCCCTTTATGTGTTTTATGTCGTAATAGTGAGGAAGGTGTTTCTCATCTTTTCTTTCAGTGCTCTTTCTTTAAATAAATTTGGCACTTATGGTGGAGAGTTTAGAATCAAGCCTACTTGCATGTCTCCTCTTTGGCTGAGATTTGGGCACGTTGGGGTAAGCTTCTAGTTAAGACTTCTTTTCTTTAGGTTGCTTGAGTTCTTGGACCCACTTTCATTATCTTGAATATTTGGTTTGAGAGAAATCGTAATTTTTTTGAAGATTCTAGGATGGTTCTTCAACACTTGAGGTGGAAAATTATACTCTCTTCGAGACTGTCTTGGCAAAGTGTGACTTTGTTGGAGGTGTGAATTCTGGAGATGTTGATATCTACAATCGGTTAAATTTTCCTCTTTAAAGAGATGATTCTTCTCTTGGGGTGAGGAGTGGCAGGCAAGTCATGAGGAATATATGTAGACATCATTTTCAAAAGATAAATCAAGAGGGTTGATAGATTACTCCTCAAGGTATTTTGAAAATTAACACTGATGGCTCTTCTCGAGGGAATCCTGGTCATGTTGGTATTAGTGGAGTCAAGTGTGATAGTGTTGGGAATATTCAATTTATTTTTTATATTTATAAGAGTCTTCATACAAATAATGACATGGAAGCTCTAACCATTTTATATGTTGTAGAGCAAGGTTGGAAAAATGATTATTTGTGAATTTGATTCTTAGGTGGTTGTGACTATGTTAAATGAGCAATGACTAGATGATGTCAATTTGCACTTAGCTTTGGTTATTAAACAGATTCTCAAACTATGTGGCTCTTTGGAATCTATTACTTTTATTCACATTCCTAAGGAGTGGAATGGTATAGATTGTTTGGCCAAATGGACTTCTAATCAAATGCAAGGTTGTAATATTGTGGATAGGGGAAAATTATATTTGGAATTATCTCACATATTGGATTAGTAAGTGGATACAGATAAGGTTGTGTAGTGCTCTCATCTTTGCCGAGCAGTTGGCCCTTCTTTCTTTGTACTTATCTTTGTGTTGAATAAATTTTTACCCCTCTTTTAGTATAATAACAAAAAGTTATTATAGGTTGTTAGACTTTGAACCACAATTTTTATTATTATTATTATTTTATTTTTTAGCTCTTCTAAGTGTGGAGGATTCGTAGCTATTTTATGTTTGCCATTAGTTGTAAAGATATGATAAATCATAACATATTAGGGAAATGTGAATTTAGATAATTGGAATTGCGCATGCTAATGGTGCTCTCATGCAAACGATGTTTAGTACCTGAAATTCAGAGATTACACTTACTAGTCATTAGTGAAGCAATTGCATGATAATTGTTGGTAAACAGATTGTTCTTTTTCACTTCAACTCTAAAATGCCCAAATATTAAATAAAAAATCGAATACAACACTTGGGAAATGTAACTGAATAAATAATTTCCTTTTGAATTTGAAGGTACAGCTCCCTTAAGTGATTAATCTTCAATGAATATTGTTCTTTCCTAATTTAAAGAGGGTTTTTCCTTAACCCGAGAACAGAAGAGGTAATCTGAACTAGGCCTAGACAGGAACTAGTTTAGGCAAATAGATTCGGCTTTCTATCTGGCCAATTTAAAGACTTTACAAATCATATAAGATCCCAAAATTGGTAATGCAGGATCTGATAATGAAGATGCAAACACTAAAATAAAAGATCGATAATAACATAATGAAGATGAATCAATCTATTTCATAAGAACATTTCTCATAATCTATGGATGACACCCAAATTTCCCTTCAATTAACTGTATCAAATCATAATACAGGATTTCGGTTTAATATTGAACTGTAAATCCAATTTAGAGAAACATTCAATTGACAGAAAGACAAATGCAATGGAACAATTAAAACATTGGCATTCAGACATGAACGAATTTGACTCAGCAAAAACGAAGTTCTTCACACCAAAATTTAGCCGACCTTTATATTAATTTTTAAAATAGTACATATAGATTTTCAGATTTTGAACATTACAAAAAGGACTAACCAAAATGGTTCAACTTCCCTAACCAAAAATGGTAAACAAACGTTTATCCGTTACAAGCTCTATCAAAATTTAGTATAAGAGGGAATATATTTATGCTTCCATTTTCTTCCCCTTATCTAGTTTCGCCCTATAGGCGGTGATAGCTATGATGATTGGGATAAGCTCTTCATACCTATTGATATGGACATTTGTATATCTGATGAGCCATCGGTAATGATCCTTGGCTAGGCTCTTAACCGCATCTACCTGAACTTTCAGTTCTTCCATGGCTTTATAGATGCACCCGCTCAACTGTTGGAGTTCTGGCACCTTATCCAAGTGAGAGGAAGACTGTTCTGCCATCTTATCTACATAATTAGAGAAGGATTTTTGCCTGTTAGCCACTCTGATCATTTCTTTTCCTTGACCACTTGTCTTTGACTCCTTGTGAAGACCTTGAAGGAGTTTAAAATCTCTGTTCTTTTCTTCTTTGATCTTGATGTCTATCTATTGCAACTCTCCTTCGGCCTGGATGATCATCTCAGTCTTAAATTCCAAACTTTGAAGCCATTCAATTAAAGGCTTGTCTCCTTTCTGCAAGATCTTGTCTTTTATCACCTCTTTAGTCTTCATTTTGACTACCACATGCAGCATTACTATGCATTCTTGACACTTCACCCTTTATGATGTGAGAGTCTGCAAATTCTTATCAATGTTGTTTCTCTCCTTCTCCAAATTTAGGAGAGTATCACCCAGCTGCTCAATAACTACAAGCCCTTCAGATTTGAGCCTCTCGATCCATCTTTTACCAATCTTCCCAAAGTGTCTGTCTTTTTGTAAATTGTCTATGTCGGCTTGATTCTCTGTCGCATTGGGGTCAAAAGTGATTTGGGCACTAGGAATGCTCGCAACTGGAGTAACTAAATGTCTGATAAAGTTAGTTAGTTCAACAACTTCTCCTTTAACTTGGACTTTAGTAGTCTTGAGCTCCTCAAGATCTTCTTCAATTACAATATTAGTGGACTTCCACCAATCCACCTTGGTATCATGGAAAGCCAATACCATATCAAATTACTGTAGCTCAAAATCGGAGGTGGTTAAATCCTCAATCCTGCCTTCTTTTGTGGGCTTCGCTACCTCCATGGTGAAGTGCCCTATTTCTGGATCTTGGCCTAATGTAGACAATGTCTTTTTTTTCTTCACCTTGCTCACAGTGGTACTGGATTGTAAGGCCCGTGAAAGAGTATCTTTGTTGGGAGCTCCTTCTTCTATCCTCTTCCTCTTGCATTCTAGAGTGTTCTCTATCCAAGACTCTACACTAGTAACTTTGGTGGCAGAGACCAATTCTTCTATGAACAACTTCCTGATGGCCTGAGAAGTAGATTTAGGTCTGGAAGCAAATGGATTTACTAAATTAGGAGAGGAGGAAACTAATTTAGTTACTTGAGAAACTTTCTATTGCTTTCCAACCTCTTCATTTGATTATATGGCAGCAGTACTGGAACTATCTTCACCCACTTCTACTATAATAGGGGACCCTCGCCTTGGAGTATCTTGGATCGAGGTGTCACCTTGTGCACCCAAAGTGCTAGCTTTAACTAGTTTCTCTATTTCTTTATTTTTTAACAGGCTCAGCCATAGGCTTGACCGGGTCTGTAGGAACAGCTTCTTCTGTTAAGCCAATGACAGGAGGTGAGCCATCTCCACATGTCTTGTATGATGGAATCATATTTTCACGAGGCTCATCACCTCCGCCTACTGGTTGAGCTAGCTCCTTGGCTATGGTCGGGATAGTTGTTGAGGATGATGCAAGAGTACTCTCGGTCACTTTTGCAGGAGTTTATTGAGAAGGAGGCTTCCTTTCCAACCTCTTCCTTCTATGCATCGTCCATTGGATCCACTGCTCTGTCCTTTTGTTGATCTCACCCATCAAGGTCTACAAGTCATCAATGGCTCGACCTATCATGGGTTCAGATCTTACAGGAAGGGGATTAATCTTCTCTATGTATGTATCATCATACATATGCTGGCCATCATCTTCTATGCCTTCAACTGCGATCTCAACTTTGAACCTTTTGATTTGTTCAATAGTTAATCTTGCATAGAATATATCCCTTCTTTCTAGATCATTTTTGTAGTTGTCCCAATAGTATTCTATGTCATCGATGTGATGAATGGTGCGACCCATTTGCAAGTAATCTCGGGCGTAGTTCACAAGATCATACTGGGGCCTCAGAACATCATATGTTTCCAATTGAAACTTCTTTGAGAATGCTTTCAAAACATTCTTTACATCAGACCGAGACGCACAACTGTAGGCTCCAATAGTCATTGGGAAATCATAACCTTTCTTCCTGGCACCTACACAGATCAGGTTCACTTGGACTTCTTGCCTCATCACCTCAACCAGCACGATCATGTCATTGGGATACCTGGGCAGCTTCAAAGGGAAATCATCGAATCCTGCAAGATGAATGTATGAGAAATTTGCAAATTGGATAAAATAAGCTTCAAATTGGCTGATAAATGCCATGGCTTCCAGAGAAAATCTCCTTTCTGGGAAACCTTTCAACTCCTTGCACAGTCTCATTGTGAATGCATCATTAACTTTGAGATACTCTGTATAACTATTATGTAATTGCAAACAGGGGAAATTCGTAACTCTTAACATCTTTCGGGAATTCTTCTAGCGTAGGAAGTCCTGGCCAAATTTGAATTGGAGCTAAGATATATAACAAAACCGAGGACATATAGAACTCTTTCTAATGTTTAGCTCTATTTAGGGCATTTGAAATATTTTCACTTACCATGTGATCCCAATCAATGAAATTATGCTGAGAGCAAATCACCTGAACCAGGAAGAAATGGTGCTCAACGAAATCAAGTGCATCGCTCTCACCTCTGATCCTATGAAGAAATACCAGGATGTCTACAATTTCTGGCTTCAGGTTTATGTCATATAGTGTTTTGGGAAACTTGTATTTGGCGCTCCTTGACTCCTAGAACCATGTTTTCATTATTTCCTTCTTCCACACAGTCTTCTTTGCTCCATACTCAGTAACCGCCCGGCTGTATGTCATCTCTGAGTATTCATCTTGCTCTGGAATATGAAGGGAGTTCTGGAAAGAGTCTCGATCAATAGAGAGTAGCACCATGTCGTTGGGCAAGAGAATTTTCTTGGTGTCCGAATTATAGCGGGCTATGCATTCTCGAACAAGCTCTGGAGTTTGAATCGCAACAAGGAAGCCAACGACTTCGACTAATCCACTCTCCTTCAGTTTCTCAGTAATGGGATGTATTCTTTCTGCATTCAATATGCTATGAAAGCTCTGCATGTCGAAGAACCTCAAAGAAGTATCCATGATTTTATGTCATTCGCAAGAGATACCATTCATCCCATCGAATCTCATAAATCTGGTGGCCATATTTTGATTGACTTGAATCAAGGACCAGGAATCTATCTCAGAAATATGAAAGCAAAGAACAACTTATCGCCAGGGGTTTCAGTTCAGACAATTTGACAAATATATGGTAATTCTTGTTCGCAATACTTCACTGGTTTTATAACTTCCAACTTTTTACCGTTAACAGCCGACTTCCTGCGCCACATGAGTGAAAAGACTTAAGCATTTATGAAAAAGTCCGTTATGGAGTAAAATGGCTTTATTTGAATTAATTACTTTACCTTTACAGGCCGTTAAGAAACATATTTTCACCTTAGATAAGAATAACGGAAACTTTCTGGAGACAGCGGATAATTACTTTTCCGCTTCCCTTTGGGAGGAAAAATGTTTTTTGGAGCACTCCCTACCCAAAAATTTGCCAAGGGGTGAATTTTAACTTGTTACAATGCTAAAATGATATATGACAGTTTTATCTGCTTTCTTTATGCTTTAAGTCTCCTCACATGTTGATTTTTCTTCATAAATCTCGTGTATCACAATCTAGCGGAAAATGCATCCTACGAGTCAAAATCTGCGTGTTGGAGTAGCGGAGATGCTACTTTCCGCTTTTTCGCCGATAAGCTTTGATCTTAGATTTTTCATCACTTCATCCTTCTTCTGGCCCGCAGGGATTTGTTTTGAGTGCAATAGTCTTTCTAGCCCCAAATTATCTATTTTCAAACTCCATTGACCACTGAGACTTTTGAAATTTTCATCTGCAGAAAATGCACTCTGTAGGTGGTTATCCGCCAGGGAGAATCCTGAAACCAATTTTCCGCCGATGAGACAAAATAAAGTATCAAAGCTAAAGATTCCAATATCACATAAAATCAATGTTAGAAACCTCCAAATCATAACCTTTATCGGATTTGGGAGCTTAACCTACCTAATATGACATGATCTTAGGTAAAAACCCCCAGCTTACAAAGGAGAAGGTAATTTCGGAAAATTCGATAAAGGTTTATGTAGCCTAAAGGGAATAACTAGACTTAGACTCATGACTTTCACAATGTTTTCAAGACCATTACTACACACTAAACATCCATTTTTCTCTAAAGATATGCAGAACAAAAATGGGGCAACATTTGGCTCTGTCTGGGAACTTGGACATTCACATGTCCAAGCAAGGAACTTAAGTCTCTGGTTTCAAAAAAGCTCAATAATAAGGGGGGCTCACAACAAAACTAGGGAAAAACACGGAAAGGAAGCAAGGAAAGGAAACCTAACTAAGGAAAACAAAAATAGGAACTAAACGTAACTATTGTACAATACAAGGGTTACCTGTTTTAGATTCAGATCTGGTACAGCTTCAAGTCCTGGCCATTGTATGTCAGGGGAAGTGCCTCGCCATCTAGATAAGTCAACTTAAAATAATTCTTCTCAAACGCCTGATGGATCTTGAAAGGTCCTTTCCACAGTGTCTCAAATTTTCCATGCATACCTTTGGGTGCCCTGCGTTTGTCCCATAGTAGCACCATATCTCCTTCCATAAATCTCCGAGGTCTACTCCTTTTTTCAAACAAATTCTTCACACGCATTTGATGTTGTGTGATGTGATCTACCACTTACTCTCTTTCCTCTTGAAGCTTGTTTGAATATAGGATTCTCTTTTCTAAACCGTCTTCATATATGCCATCTTCTACTACTGTCCTTAATTTTTAGGTTGCCAATTCCAATGGAAATGGAAGACTGACCTCAATTCCATAGACCAGCTTAAAGTGGGTAACACCAATAGATCTTTTGGGGGTCACCCTATCTGCCCAGAGCGCTTCATGGATTTTCTTATGTCAGGTTCTCTGATTATCTACCACGAGCTTTTTCATAATGTTTACCAGGTTCTTGTTGCTAGATTTAGCCTGACCATTTCCTTGTGGGAAATAGTCGGATGAATGACTAATCATAATGCCATACTTAAAACAAAATTCAGTAATTTCCCAAGAAGAAAAATACGTGGTATTATCCATTACTAACTTGATAGGTACACCAAACCTTACCAGGATGTTTTCTTTAATAAACTCACATACTACTTCGGAGGTAGTTCTCTTAGTTTCTTTCGCCTCCACCCATTTCATGAAGTAGTCTGTTGCATTGATTATATAGGTGTGACCCACGCTAGATGCGGGGTTTATAGGGCCAATAAAATTAAGACCCCACTGCTGAAAGGGGCCTTCAATGATCACTGGTCTAAGGGGAAGAGCTGCTAGGTGTGGCTTTCCAGTAAACATTTTGCACTTCTCACATCTTGCTACCCAATGATATGCATCCTTAAACATTCCTGGCCAATAATAGCATTGTCTCAAAATTTTGAACGCAGTAACCAATGAAGAGAAGTGTCCCCCACAAGCTTCGTCATGGAACACCTTCAACAATTTTTCTTGTTGTTGTTTGTCTACACACCGCAGGAAAGTCCCATCTATCGACCTCGTATACAACCTATCCTCCCAAATAACATATTTAGAGGCTTTCAGCTTTAAATCTCTCCTTTTCTTCAGAGTCAACCCTTTGGGGAATTCACCATACACCAGAAAATATACAATATTTTCAAACCAGGGGTCTTGCATACTTACTGCCAAAACCAATTGTGTCGCTTCAGGATTTTCATCCACTTGATTTTCCACTATTGCTTTGCATAGTGCATTTCCTCTCACCAACTTGGTGGGTTTAATTTCTATGTCATATTCTTGTGTCTTAGCCACCCATGCTCCTCTGTTATTACACCCCACGTCTTGTTGATTTAATACACTTTTTACAGCAATGTCAGGCACATATGCAAGGGAGTGAGAGTGTAAAATATAGAATCTAAAACTCTTTCAAGCCTTTACTACTGCGAAAGCATATTTCTCAGTCTGAGAGTATTTCAACTCATGATCTTTCAGAGGTATGCTCATAAAGGCGATAGGGGCTTGAACCCCTTCCTCATTTTCTTTCATGAGAATAGATGACAAAGTATGCTCAGAGGAGTAACAATAAATTATGAAATCTTCCTTGTAATTTGGGTGACACAGCACTGGAGCATTGGCTATGGCGTTCTTAATATTTTTGAAGGCTTGTTTGCCAGGGTCATTCCATTTAAAATTCACATTCCCTTTCATCATATCCACTATACATTTGGTCATTTCTGAAAAATATGGGAAAAACCTTCTGAGAAAATTTACCTGACCAAAGAATGATTTTACTCCAGTCTTATTTACGGGTAAGCTCAGTTGTTGGATTGCCCTAACCCTTTATGGATCGATTCTTATACCTTCTTGAGAAATCATGTGTCCCAATAATTTCCCTTTAGTCACACAGAAGACCGACTTCTTAGGATTTAAAGAAATCTCATCTTCTCTACACCTTCGCAACACTCTCCTCAAATCCTTTATGTGATCTATTCTTTTTCTAGAAAACACCGTAAGATCATCCAGATACATACCAATTATTTTATTTTTCATATCACTAAAGGAAAGATCCATACCTCTCTGAAAGGTAGCCCCGGCGTTTGATTAACTCAAATGGCATTCTATGATAAGAGAAAGTACCCCATGGAGTAGTGAAGGTTGTCTTGTGTTGATCTTCTTTTTCCACCTCTATCTGGTTGTACCCCGAGAAGCCGTCCAACATGGACATCATCTCAGCTCCAGCCACAGTCTGCAATAGGTGATCCATGTTGGGAAGAGAGTAATTGTCTTTCAAGGAAGACTGATTAAGGTTTCTAAAGTCCACGCAGATTCTTATTTCCCTGTTTTTCTTTCTCACATGCACTATATTTGCTACCCAGGTTGAATGATGGATAGGATATATAATCTTAGCCTTCAGCATTTTATCAACTTCCCTGAATATCGCATTAGAAACCTTGGGATTATAATTCCTTTGTTTTTGTCTGAATGGAACAGTTTCGGGTTTTAGAGGAATTTGATGTTTGAATTTTCCATCCATGAAGCTTTTTAAATCTTCATAACTCCATGCGAAGACATCCTAGTATTCTAGGAAAAAAATTCTGGCTTCTTCCCTTTCTTCCTCAATACAACATTTCACAATGTTGATCATCTTAGGGTCTTTCTCACTTCCAATTTTTATTCCTTCATATTGGTCAGTGGTAGGACCCCTCTTAATCCTCTTCTTTTTAACAAAGGTATCATGCCTATTGAAAAGTTTTTCGAGTGTAACCAAATGAGGAGGGATAATATTACCTTGAAATTGAATGATACCTGACTTATCTTTCCTCTGATTGTCACGACAATCACCTTTATGACTACCAGGAGTATTCTTATGAAAGTCACCACCGCTCTCTAAAAAGAGAAGGAGATTCTGATAATCTCCAAACACCTGCCAATCTTCCACATTATCAGGCACAGACGGTCTATACACCACTTCTATTTGATATTTCTTATCCTTGAAATCTGGATGAGGGAGGAGCAATGAGGTTGATACTGCTAAGGAGTCTGCCTTAGAATTCAACTCTCTTGGCACAGATTCAATAAAGAATGTGTGTAAGGCCTCAATTTTGTCCCATACCCTGTTCCTGTAGTTTTTTAATCTATGATTCTTCACAGAGTATTCATTTTTAACTAGGCGCACAATTAACTCAGCATCACCTTGGGCTCTTAGGATTTTCACACCTCTCTTTTGCAGCAATAATTCCTAGAAGCAGGGCCTCATACTCCACTGTGTTATTAGTGTTCCTGAACTCCAATTTGTAAGCCATGGGCTCACATTCTCCATCTGACGATATTAAGACTACGCCTGCACCGGATCCTGACGATGCACAGCTACCATCAAACTCAAGAGTCCAAATTTGTGGTGACGTTTCTTCAGTAGAAGGCTGATTTTTCTCTTCTCCAGGTTCGGCTTCCTCGTCATGATTATCTGTGAATAACATGTAGTTACCAAACTCTAATTCTTGGTACAGAATTTGGGCTTTAGGGTCATCAGATTTTAGTACTGTGAACTTTGCTTTCTCTTCAGGAACCACTTTTATCTTTTTGTTACCTACTGGGATCAAATCTTGAGACCAATCCAACTTTATTTCTCCTCCTAGATCCCTGCAAAAAATCCTGCTTAACAACAAACCGTTACTAGCAGGTATATCAGCAACCAATATAGTTAACAACATTCTCTTCTCGAGGTGTGCTGCTAAAGCCACTTGGGTATCTTTGATTTGCCCAATCAAAGGGACCTCTTTAGCATCCATAGAGTGGCATCTACCATGGGCTTTGGTGAGAGTGAGACCTAGAGCCTTAGCTACAGTTGATGGCATCACATTGTCTGAGGCACCAGAGTCTATTATGCAATTGCTCAACTTGAAACCGTTTATAAACGACACATAGAAAGGGTCGGGCTTTCGCCCAGGGGAAGTAGCCAAAACCGATGACTCCATGTTCAAATAGACATGTCAAAACAGACTCCTCTTCTACTAAAGCTATGACATTTTGATTTAGATCTTGGGTCCCTCCTTTACAAAAGTCCACTGGTTTTTGCAACTCTATAGGATTAGATTTAAGATAGTCTATGGGAGAAATCTGAATTCTCGAATCTTTACAGAATTGAATAATGTCAAAAGAATTTTGTTCCTTACCCGGTTGCAAAATTTTTAGTCCTTGGTTAGCATCTTTAGAGCAAGAAGTGGACGCCTCGTTACCTCTTGGTGGAGGTATGGAAACATGGGCTTTATCTTTCTAATTCCGGGTTAATACTGCATAAGATGTCCCATCTATAGTAGCATAACATGCCGCATCTCATTCTGAATCTGATACATACTCAAAAAATAAGTTTTCAGAGTCGCCATGTGAGCACAAATCTAATTCAGCTCCAAATACTCCAGCATTCAATTCATCTATTTGATGCATCTGCTAGGCACGAGCTACATCAGGGCAGCTTTCTCTATCATGATCTGTTGTTAGGTGAAAAGTACACATGTTTCCCCTTTTGGGAGGAGCTTCTATGGCTAGCCTTTGTTGAGGAGCAGTCAATTGTAATGTTTTTCCATCAGTATTCCTCATATCACCATTTCTTCCACGCTGATCTTGAAAATCCACTGGTAAGGATTGTTAAATCTGGGAAGTTGTCTTTTGAAATCAATGAACTCATTAGATAATTTATGGATCATCTCATCTGATGATGTGGTATTGCTAGTACTGGCCCGAGTTTGTATCGCTCGTTTCCATTTCCTTGTCGAGATCATGTGATCCTCTAACTCTACAACAGTCCTCTGGGCAAGATCCAAATTGGTTGGGTTTGTCCTTCTTAAATCATAGCTGATATCAGGAGGCATAGCACTTATAAAAAATGTTTTCAAATTACCTGCAGTAGGCTAATTAGCTGTTGGGATACGTTTAACTAGCTTGTTAAATTTAGCAACAAAATCTCTCATGCTTATTGAAGGCTCTTTTTTTTATAGAAGTCAATTGTGTTAACAGAGCATGCTCATTTTCAGCAGTTTTAAACCTTCTTTCGAAAGTCATTCTCATGGAAGCCCAATCCGTAATAGAAGAGACGGGAAAATGATGAAACCAATCTGTTGCACCCTCAACAAGGGTCTCAACAAATAATCTGACTGCAACATCCTCCTCTCGTACTGCTAATATATTAATGGCTACAAAGAAAGAAGCAATGTGTTCATCTATAGATACTTTCCCATCTCCAGAGAATTTGGGAAAATTCTTCCTTGAACCTCGGGGAAGTGGGTTATATGTTGCTAACTGTAGAGGACCAACTGCGACGGCCCAAGGGACTGCATAACTATCTGAGGTAAATAAGGTGTTAGGTTTACAATAGGAGGGGCAACTACTCCGTGCAAGGTTAGCACTTGACAAGTGGTAGACAAAAGGGATGATTGTTTGGGAGGTGAAGGAGGCCTACTTTTGCTCTTAGTATTTATGTCCCTTTGACAAGGTACTTCAAGCAGGGAAAAGTCAATCTCTGCAAATCTCTCAAAGACTGGGTCTATACCACCTTCTTTCCTTACACTTCTAAGAAATCTTTTAGGCTCCACGATTTCCACTAATTTGGCAATCTAGTCTCACGCTCTGCATGGCGTTGTGCCCTTCGTAAATTCCTCCTTTGAATGGCTCGTTCAAGTTCTTATGCTCTCACTTCTTCTTGTTCAAGCACTTGACTAGCGTTTCTATAATGCTCAGTATTTCTTCTGTGTCTCCAAGAAAAAGTATTCAGTGAGGAAATGATATCCTCTTGATTGTCTTGGAATCCAAGGTTTGGCTGAAACATAGGAATCGAATTTTCATGGGGAAGTACCATCTTTCCTCATGATATTGCTTCTGATCTAGCGATTATTCGTCTCCCCAGCAGAGTCGCCAGAAATATGTTGGTAAATAGATTGTGCTTTTTCAGTTCAACTCTAAAATGCCCAAATATTAAAGAAACAATCGAATACAATAGTTGGGAAATGTAACTGAATAACTAATTTCCCTTTGAATTTGAAGGTACAGCTCCCTTGAGTGATTAATCTTCAATGAATTTTTTTCTTTCCTAATTTAAAGGGGGTTTGTTCTTAACCCGAGAACAAAAGAGGTAATCCGAACTAGGCCTACACAAGAGCTAGTTCAGGCAAATAGATCCAGCTTTCTATCTGACCAATTTTAAGACTTTACAAATAATATAAGATCCCAAAATTTTGTAATGTCGGAACTGATAATGAAGATGCAAACACTAAACTAAAAGATCAATGATAACATAACGAAGATGAATCAATCTATTTCATAAGAACATTTCTCATAATCTATAGATGACACCCAAATTTCCCTTCAATTAACTGTATCAAATCATAATGCAAGATTTCGGTTAAATCTTGAATTGTAAATCCAATTTAGAGAAACATTCAAATTGATAGAAAGATAAATGCAATGGAACAGTTAAAACATTGGCATTTAGACATGAACGAATTTGACTCAGCAAAAACGAAGTTCTTCACACCAAAATTTAGCCGACCTTTGTATTGATTTTTAAAATAGTACATATATATTTTAAGAGTTTGACCGTTACAAAAAGGAGTAACCGAAACAGTTCAACTTCCCTAACCAGAAATGATAAACAAACGTTTATCCGTTACAAGCTCTATCAAAATTTAGTATAAGAGGGAATATATTTATGCTTCCGTTTTCTTCCCCTTATCTAATTTCGCCCTATAGGTGGTGACAGCTGTGATGATTGGGATAAGCTCTTCATGCCTATTGATATAGACATTTGTATATCTGATGAACCATCGGGAATGATCTTTGGCTAGGCTCTTAACCGCATCTACCTGATCTTTCAGTTCTTCCATGGCTTTATAGATGCACCCGCTCAACTGTTGGAGTTCCGACACCTTATCCAAGTGAGGGGATGACTTTTCTGTCAGCTTATCTACATAATCAGAGAAGGATTTATGCATGTTAGCCACTCCGATCATTTTTTTTCCTTGACCACTTGTCTGTGACTCCGTGTGAAGACCTTGAAGGAGTTTAAAATCTTTGTTTTGTTCTTCTTTGATTTTGATGTCTGTCTATTGCAACCCTCCTTCGGCCTGGATGATCATCTCAGTCTTAAATTCCAAACTTTGAAGCCATTCAATTAAAGGCTCGTCTCCTTTCTGCAAGATCTTGGCCTTTATCACCTCTTTAGTCTTCATTTTGACTACCACATGCAGCATTACTATGCATTCTTGACACTTCACCCTTTCTGATGTGAGAGTCTGCAAATTCTTATCAATGTTGTTTCTCTCCTTCTCCAACTTTAGGAGAGTATCACCCAGTTGCTCAATAACTACAAGCCCTTCAGATTTGAGCCTCTTGATCCATCTTTTACCAATCTGCTCAAAGTGTCTGCCTTCTTGCAACTTGGCTATGATGGCTTGATTCTCTGCAGCATTGGGGTCAAAAGTGGTTTGGGCACTAGGAATGCTCACAATTGGAGTAACTAACTGTCTGATAAAGTTATTTAGTTCAGCGACTTCTACTTTAAGTTGGACTTTAGCAGTCTTGAGCTCCTCAATCTCTTCTTCAATTACAATATTAGTGGACTTCCACCAATCCACCTTGGTATCATGGCGAGCCAATCCCATATCAAATGATTGTAGCTCGAAATCGGAGGTGGTTAAATCCTCAATCCTGCCTTCTTTTGTGAGCTTCGCTACCTCCATGGTGAAGTGCCATGTTTATGGATCTTGGCCTAATGTAGACAATGTCTTTGTTTTCTTCACCTTGCTCACGGTGGTACTGGATTGTAAGGCCTGTGAAAGAGTATCCTTGCTGGGAGCTCCTTCTTCTATCCTCTTCCTCTTACATTCTAGAGTGTTCTCTATCCAAGACTCTGCACTAGTAACTTTGGTGGCAGAGACCAATTCTTCTATGAACAACTTCCTGATGACCGAAGTAGTAGATTTAGGTCTGGAAGCAAATGGATTTACTGAAGTAGGAGAGGAGGAAACCAATTTAGTGACTTGAGCAACTTTATGTTTCTTTCCAACCTCTTCATTTGATTATGTGGCAGCAGTGGAACTATCTTCACCCACTTCTACTATAACAGGGGACCCTCGCCTTGGAGTATCTTGGATCGAGGTGTCGCCTTGTGTACCCAAAGTGCTAGCTTTAACTGGTCGCTCTATTTTTGTATTTTTAACAGGCTCAGCCGTAGGCTTGACCGGGTTTGTAGGAACAACTTCTTTTGTTGAGCCAATGACAGGAGGCGAGCCATCTCTGCATGTCTTGTCCAATGGAATCATCTTTTCAAGAGGCTCATCACCTCCGCCTGATGGTTGAGCTAGCTCCTTGGCTATGGTCGGGATAGTTGCTGAGGATGATGCAGGAGTACTCCCGGTCACTTTTGCAGGATTTTGTTGAGAAGGAGGCTTCCTTTCCGACCTCTTCCTTCTACCCGTCGTCCATTGGATCCACTGCTCTATCCTTTTGTAGATCCCACCCATCAAGGTCTGCAAGTCATCAATGGCTTGACCTAGCATGGGTTCAGAGCTTAAAGGAAGGGGCTTAATCTTCTCTATGTATGTATCATCATACATATGCTGGCCAACATCTTCTATGCCTTCAACTGTGATCTTAACTTTGAACCTTTTGATTTGTTAAGTAGTTAATCTTGCATAGAATCTATCCCTTCTTTCTAGATCGTCTTTGCAGTTGGCCCAACAGTCTTCTATGTCATCGATGTGATGAATGGTGCGACCCATTTGCAAGTAATCTCGGGCATAGTTCACAGGATCATACTAGGGCCTCAGAACATCATATGTTTCCAATTGAAACTTCTTTGAGAATGGTTTCAAAACATTCTTTGCATCAGACTGAGACGCACAACTGTAGGCTCCAATAGTCATTGGGAAATCATAACCTTTCTTCCTGGCACCTACACAGATCAAGTTCACTTGGACTGCTTGCCTCGTCACCTCAACCAACATGATCATGTCTTCGGGATACCTGGGCAGCTTCAAAGGGAAATCATCGAATCCTGCAATACGGATGTGTGAGAAATTCGCAAATTGGATAAAATAAGCTCCAAATTGGCTGATAAATGCCATGGCTTCCAGAGAAAATCCCCTTTCTGGGCAACCTTGTAACTCCACAATCTCATTGTGAATGCATCATTAACTTTGAGATACTCAGTATAATTGTTATGTAATTGCAAACATGGGAAGAATTCGTGACTCTTAATATCTTCCGAGAATTCTTCTAGCCTAGGAAGTCCTTGTGAAATTTGAATTGTAGCTAAGATATATAACAAAACCAAGGACATATAGAACTCGTTCTGATGTTTAGCTCTATTTAGGGCATTTGAAAGATTTTCACTTACCATGTAAGCCCAATCAATGAAATTATACTGTGAGAAAATCACCTGAACTAGGAAGAAATGGTGCTTAACAAAATTAAGTGCATCGCTCTCACCTCTGATCCTGTGAAGCAATACCAGGATGTCTACAATTTCTGGCTTCAAGTTCGTGTTGTATAGCGTTTTGGGCAACTTGCCTTCGGCACTCCTTGACTCCTGGAACCATGTTTTCATTATTTCCTTCTTCCACACAGTCTTCTTTGCTCCATACTCAGTAACCGCCCGGCTGTATGTCATCTCTGAGTATTTAGCTTGCTCTGGAATACGAGGGAGTTCTGGACGGAGTCTCGATCAATAGAGAGTAGCACCATTTTGTCGTGCAAGAGAATTTGCTTGGTGTCCGGATTATAGCGGGCTATGCATTCTCGAACAAGCTCTGGAGCTTGAATTGCAATAGGAAAGCCAGCGGCTTCGACTAATCCACTCTCCTTCAGTTTCTCGGTAATGGGATGTATTCTTTCTGCATTCAATCTGCTATGAAAGCTCTGCATGTCGAAGAACCTCAGAGAAGTATTCGTGATTTTATGCCATTCGGAAGAGATACCATTCATCCCGTCGAATCCCATAAATCTGGTGGCCATATTTTGATTGACTTGAATCAAGGACCAGGAATCTATCTTAGGAATATGAAAGCAAGGAACAACTTATCGCCAGGGGTTTTAGTTCAGACAATTTGACAAACAGATGGTAATTCTTGTTCGCAATACTTCACTGATTTTACAACTTCCAACTTTTTACCGTTAACGGTCGACTTCCCGCGCCACATGAGTGAAAAGACTTAAGCATTTATGAAAAAGTTTGTTATGGAGTAAAACGGCTTTATTTGAATTAATTACTTTACCTCTACGGGTCGTTAAGAAACATCTTTTCACCTTAGATAAAAATAGCGAAAACTTTCTGGAGACAACGGATAATTACTTTTCCGCTTCCCTTTGGGCGAAGAAATGTTTTTTGGAGCACTCCCTACCCAGAAATCCGCCAAGGGGAGAATTTTAACTTGTTACAATGCTAAAATGATATATGACGGTTTTATCTGCTTTCTTCATGCTTTAAGTCTCCTCACATGTTGATTTTTCTTCATAAATCTCATGTATAACAATCTGGCGGAAAATGCATCCTATGTGTCAAAACCCGCCTGTTGGAGTAGCGGAGATGCTACTTTCCGCTTTTCTGCCGATAAGCTTTGATCTTAGATTTTTCATCACTTGATCCTTTTTTAGGCCCGCAGGGATTTGTTTTGAGTGCAATAGTCTTTCTATCCCCAAATTATCTATTTTCAAACTCCACTGATCGCTGAGACTTTTGAAATTGTCATCTGCGGAAAACGCACTTTGCAGGTGGTTATCTGCCAGGGAGAAGCCCAAAACCAATTTTCCGTCGATGAGACAAAATGAAATATCAAAGCTAAAGATTCCAAAATCACATAAAATCAATGTTAGAAACCTCTGAATCGTGACCTTTATCGGATTTGGGAGCTTAACCTACCCAATATGACATGATCTCGGATAAAAACCCCCGACTTACAAAGGAGAAGGTAATTTGGGAAAATCCAATAAAAGTTTCTATAGCCTAAAGGGAATAACTAGACTTAGACTCGTGACTTTCACAATGTTTTCAAGACCATTACTACGCACTAAACATCCATTTTTCTCTAAAGATATGCAGAACAAAAATGGGGCAACCATAATGTATTCTATTATTGGAGATTGGATGTTAATTAGTTGATTTTGTGAATCAAACACAGGGCGTAAGAGAAAACTTAGGCCCAATCATTTTGGAATTTTTTTTTGGGTCATCTTTTTAATCTAGTCAGTTTAAGATTATTTCAGAATAAATTTTCAGATTTAAATATTCTCTAGATGATCCCATCTTGAAACTGCATTTTCACAATCATTGAGTTTAAAAAAATTCGAAAACAAATTTAAACAAGCTACAAACTAACTAAAATGAAACTTCTTTAAAATACAAAAACTTCATAACTACACATTCTGGAAATCTAAATATTATTGAAAAGACTTTTAAATGAGAATAATAAATTCGGTAGTCAAGACCTAACAAAAGACTTTTAAATGAGAATAATAAATTAGGTAGTCAAGACCTAACAATATAGACCTGTTGAAGATTTAATCAATTATTAAGACCTACTAAACAATATAGACCTTGGGAAGAAATTTAATCTCTATCTAGACGAGCTGTAATATCTTTTGTTGCCCAAAAGCATCAAGAAATGGCACCTTATATTCTTCCTCCTTGTGGTACTTACCACTTAGGGCCCATTTGTTTCGCGGAATTGACCAGGAATTGGCATTTCCAAATTCGGGAATTGTCAAATTCAGTGTTTGTTTCCAAATTAAAAATTGGAATAGGGTTATGCGAATTCTAATTTTGGGTCATTTTGAACTTTCCACAATTCCCCCTCAGACCTGGAATTGGAATTGAAAAGTTGAATTGGAATTGAGAGTATTATTTTGGGAAGGAAAATGCATTCTCATATATATATATATATATATATACACAAGTGTATATACATGTGTGTATATACACATGTATATATATACACTCATGTGTATATACATGTGTATATGTCTATATGTGTATATATATACACAAATGTGTGTATATCTGTATGTGTGTATACACACACGTGTGTATATGATATATATATACACGTGTATATGTATATATGTGTGTGTATATACACATGTATGTGTATATATACACACATGTGTATGTGTATATATACACATGTTTGTATATACAC
>MU226370.1:54875-70822 GCA_018584345.1 Thuja plicata | reverse complement strand
TGATAATACAAGTGCAATAAACATTTCCAAGAATCCAGTCATGCATGCTAAAACAAAGCATATTGCCATCAAGTATCATTATTTGAGAGAACAAGTTCAGGCAAAGGAGGTGATACTTGAGTATGTGTAATCAAAGGAACAATTGGCCGATATCTTCACCAAGCCACTACCCAAGGATGTATTTGAATACTTGAGAAAAAGACTAGGGGTCAAACCCTTGTCTGATGGTCAGTAAGATGACTAGAAGGCTGCATCAGCTTATATTTTATCAGAATATTATTCATGTTGATGCAAGCAGAGAAATGGAATTCAAAGATACATCTATACACAACAAGGTATTTATCTACTCTGAGCACCAGAGTTATTACCAATGGATTGGGAAATTCAAGGAATATATTATGGATAGAAAGGATCTGTTTGGCATCACTGTCAAAAGCTTGTTTGACAAAAAATATTGTTTGGCATTGCTATCAAAGGGAGAGAGATATCTCATTCTCATACTGATAAAGAGAGAGATTATATCCATTATCATCTCAGGGAGAGATTATATCCATCAAAGTATCCAAAGGGAGAGATGTAACAAGAAAGGGAGAGCACACACAAAGGAAGAGAATTACTGACAAGAGACATCGCAAGAAAGGAGAACAGTCAAAGGGAGAGAGTTTGACATAGAAGGAGAACACATCACATCAGAGAAAGAAATATTCTACATCTATCCAATGAAGGGATTGAAGACAGACAAAAAGCTGCAAGAATCAAATCAAAGCTATTTGAGCTTACCGATAGCCAGACATTTGTATGAGTTACATTAGGAAAGCTTGATGAAACTGTATATTTCATATTGTATTAGTAATAGTATAGTATGATAATGTAGTATGTTTCCATCAATACCAAAGGGAGAGATTGATGACATGTAACTGATTGAATGTTTGAAGATGTTAAGTTAATGATCATGCAAGGCATTAAATCAGTTAATGTATTGTATTGTCATTGATGTCAACTTGATATAATTTGTATGGTCATAGAAATACTACCAAAGGCTTCAAAGAACCAATGAATCAAAGGCTATGCTATCAGTAATGCATATAAATCAAGTATTCACTAAGTGACTGTATACATCGACAGAGTGCATGCCGACGGTCAGAGTAAAAGAGAAGAGTCACAGTGTTACCCGACAAGCTAATGCACAGCATTACCGATGAGCAAAGTTAAAGTGTTGAATGACGAGAAAAACACAGAGTAACCCGACGAAAATAATTTCAGTGTTGCCCAATGGAAAAGACAAAGACGAAGATCTCGATGACAACTAAAGTTGCACCGATGGAACAGTCAGTTATCACCGATGACTAACTGAAGTGTTGACTGACAGAACAGAGAGTTCAAAAATGACAAAATGCGTAGCTATTAAGAGCTATAAATAGACTTAACAGATACTTATCATTGTTTTAATCATCCAGATAAAGCCGGAGATAAGTAATTGATTTAAAGTTGATTTGTCCAGTTGGAAAGAAGATCTCTTTGAGATAAAACAAGAGTTTGCTTTAAATCTATTGGCAATAATTGTGGATCATGCCAAGAATCAAGAAAACCAAGAAAAGGTAAATCATGTCTATATAGAGACAAACCCAATTCATTATGAATTGGTGTGTGGGGTGAAAAAGAGAGAAGAGGAAAGATGCAAAAGAAAATTTGAAGGAGAAGAAGTCTTCATTCAGTCCTAATCAACAAGCTGAGGAAAGAGCTAAATTCAGCAGACACTGACGAACAGTGAGACAACATCATAGAGCAGAACAATGTGGAGAAAAGGTACAGATTTGATTATATTGATCAGAGAGGTAGTGGACTTACAATATTTATGAAAATATGTAATTGAGTTGTATGTATGAATAGATCATTAGTGTTTCAGTTTAACCATTGAAGCATCAAGTCTCTTAACCGAGAAGGACTTAAAAGTCTTTTACAATTGAGATACATCCTAAGGAGTATCAAAAGGTTTGATCATAAAAGTAGCATTGGATATGCCCAATACCTATTGACAGGCCAAGTGAGTGTTTGATCAAGGATAGTAGCATTAGGTGCCAGACACTAGGTGAAAAACTATCTTTTAAATCCTCTAACAAGGTCACACCTAATAGTGTGTTTGTCACCTTTAACAGGGTTGGCTCCTAACAGAGCTCATTTCAGAAGAGTGGAGATTTGGGGTACCAGTCCTAGTGGTTTTTCCCTTAACAGGGTTTCCATGTTAAAATCTATGTGTTATGTGTTTATGTTTCATTACTTTACTATTTTACATTTCACATATGCAATTCTAGATTTATCGGTATACTCTACATATTTACTGTGTTTCCGTAAATAGTTAACTACTTATCGGTAATCATACAGAAGAGAGATATACAAAGCAATCCGACAAGTAGAAAATTGACATATGTATTTCAAGGCATTCATCTTGTAGGACAGAAGATAACTTGAGACATAATTTGTGGTTATAAGTTTTAAGGGTTGATTTAAGAATTAATTTTTGAGGCCACTGATTCACCCCCCCCCCTCTCATTTATTACTAACAGATACAAGGCAAGTGAACAGTCACGATGATTGAGGGAGTATGACATGGACTCCTAGCATGATAAGTTGGATTGTCATTATGGATTACCTATTCCTTGGTAGTATAAGGTCGTCGACTTTGTATTTACTCTTTGATTATATATTAATTCTATTTTTTAATGTATTAGAGAGCCGACCGAGTGATATATATGTATATATGAAGAGATTTTTGTAAAGTGAAGTAGAGAAGTGATGAGATGGTATGAAGCAGATGGAATGCATGGATGCATTGTGATGTAAGATAGATGTGAGCTACAACTGGAACTATCTAAGCATAGATGATGCTTGTAATGTTCACTACCAAGAATTGATTATAACATAACTATTTCGGATTGTAAGAGCAGTGTTTTCAAATTGTAAGAGCAGTGTGCTCAGTATACCTTTAACAAGGTTTTGTATTCCCCTAACAGGGGAATGTACTAATGTAATATTCAACTCCTAACTGGGCTAGGTCTCCTAACAGGGACACTATACTTTTAGTGCATATTTGTGGGTACTGTAGACACCTAAATTTGGTCAAGTGTATTTGAATCAAAAGGCAATTTATCAAATCAAATAGACTAATTCAATCAAAAGGGACAAAATCGCATTAAAATCAAAGGATCAATTAATAAATATATCAATTAATTAAATCTAAACCTAAAAGGGATTAATCAAAACTATGTAATTGATTTAATCAATTAATTGTATAGTTTAAAACAAAAATCAAAATCAACCTATTCCCTTACATGGCTAATTTAATTAATTAATTGAATTGATTAAATCCTAATTTATTTCAATAAAGGAGACAAGAATTTGAAGAGCCAATGAGAATCAAGGATTGAAATCACGTGGATCAGTCCAAACTTTGCAATCTTGATCACTCATTTAACTCTTCAAAATCCTCACCACTCAATTTGTCTCTTTGTCCCAACCTTTGAGACCACCATTTAAATGGTCTCCCCATTTGAAACCATTTGAAACCCTTCAACTCAACCAAGCTTTGATCATGATAAACTTAACTCTACCCCCTACCCTTGGGAAATCCAATAAATAGCAAGCATTTTGAGAGCATTATTAATCCTAGACATTCATTTGCAATTGCATCTAGACTATAGAGAATTTTAACAAGATCATAGCATTTGAGATCAATTTGAGAGCATAATTGAATGAAATTGCATTGCAATTTGAGAGTTGTGAGCTAGATTAGGCATCATCATACATCAATTCTCGTTCTAGGACTATCACTAATGGAGATTAAGGCTGAGAGTTTCATTAGCATGCTTAGTTAGAGAGCCATGGAATGTTTTTTAAATTATTTTTATTCAATTCTTTAGATTAAAGTGTACTTTTGTTTCCATAGAATTGATATATTACACCTTAATTTCATGAAGGTATAGTTTATATATACACAAATGGTGCCCATCGTGGGGCTTTAGGCCTCTAATCTTTGTTTTTCATCTATTTTTGTATGTTTTGTATGTTTTCTTGTCAATTTTGTAGGTTTTAGGCAAAGTGACGCTTACCATATAAATCTTCACGCGTACAACCAGTAAATTTATGCCTACAACAACTTCTTTCACTACGTACAGACAGTGAAATCACACCTTTGACTGCAAAGACACGCGTACAAGCAGTGAAACCGCGCTTGCACTAATTCTTCTACTGCATGAAACACTTTTTGTCTCGCATTTTCTATTGCCTTTTCATGCCTTTTCATGTTATCTTACGCTTGTTAATGCTTAATGTAACGTGTAGTAGTTTTTCAAATAACGCTTGCAGTAGTTTAAAGTTGTGCGTGGACAGCAGTAAACTTGCACTTATAAGTTGTTAAATGACGCGTACAACTCTCTGTATTTTTCAAGTTGCAGATTATTAAAATCAGAATATTAACACTCTGTATTTTCTGATTTTGCAGATGAACAGACATCCAAAGGTCCAAAAACTAGAGAACATAATCTACAAGGAGAGCAAAGAGGTAAGAATCTTAAACAAACATGCAAAAGAACTTCACAACTTGTCTATTTTGGAAAATCTAGAAGTGGAAGAGAAATTGTAAGAACAATTTGTCAAATTTGTTCAATCTTACAAAAATAATTTTCCTTCATTGAGTTAACAATAAAATTGATAGGATCTTTAATCAATTTTGCAAAATTTAGGAAAGATCTTTGAATTGTTTTTATTTCAATTTCCT
Organism: Thuja plicata; assembly: GCA_018584345.1. Taxonomy (NCBI): domain Eukaryota; kingdom Viridiplantae; phylum Streptophyta; class Pinopsida; order Cupressales; family Cupressaceae; genus Thuja; species Thuja plicata. The sequence continues at coordinate 66,048 of MU226370.1, read as the reverse complement.
TTGGTTTCCCTCATAGTGTTGGTTTTGTTGACTAACTTGTTGGAGGAGACAGAGAGGGAACGATCACCACTAGGTGAGTTGAAAAGTCAAAGAAAAAAAACCCTCAAAAATGCACCTAGCCTTTGCTAGCTACACGAAAAAGGTATTTTTCTAAACAAGCTTTCACTTGCTTAAATTGTGGCGATTTCCATTTCCAAAATTCTAGTAATTAAAAGTATATTATTGTTCACTCAAGGAAAACATTAGGTATATGCTCTCAACTTTTTGAAGTTGATCAAAAAGCCAAAAGTGTTGGATTTGACTGATTGAAAGAAAGGTGGTAATGAACCAAACATTTCATTTCTAAAAACCTCCTTGTTAAGGGGTTCAAAATTAACAATTTGTGTTTGAAGTGTTTGGAATTGGAAAAAGTAGTAGGGATATGCTCTTCACTCTTTGAGTGAATCAAACTCCCCAACCTACTTGATTCAATTCATTTTTTGCTTTAAGATGAACATGATAGAGCTTTAGAGGGCCTGCCTCTAGAGAATAGCCTTACGAGGACGGTGAGAGGGAATGACCCAAGTGGGAAACAATCACTTTAGCCGTGATAAAATCCAACCCACTATAATATAAACGCATTCATCCTCAAAAGGAACGAGTGACAAATAAGTGCTGAGAATCTTCACCTCCTCTAGTAGTCCTTTGGGATTGTGCAAAATCGTGTCTTTATGTGTGTGGGAGGCCCTTGTCATGAGGGTATAAGAGACTTTGCATTTGTTTGAACGGATTTACACTTACAAACCCTGTTAAGTTAGTAAGTCTACCTTGTAAAGACGTGATTAAGAGCCAAAATTGACTTTAGGTAGCTTTCTTGGAAGATATTCTTGTTTTGACCCATTATAACATCTGAGAACATACACTTTGTGTTGTTTAAGGTATAGAAACAATTTTTCTATGTGTGTTGTGGTTTTTTCTAAATTTTCAAACAAGAAATCATCCTGAATATCTGATCACAAACATTAAACTTTTAAAAATCATCAAAAATAGTGACAGATAAACTTTACCTGGTGAAGTGATGCGTACCACTATTCTTTTCACATGTGTCAACATTTTTGTGCCGCCTACAACAACTAAAGAGGCACGTACTAAGCTTTATCTTGCACGTAGTCACTCTCCAAGTGTTGAGTACAGAAGTGAAGTGTCATGTGCTAACAATTAAATGTCACATAGTATATCCTAAATTTGTGTGTAATAGCTTTCCAATAAGCATGTAAGAAACAATAAATTTTTGGGTACCATCAAGCAAAGTAACGCGTAAATACTGAGACAGTAAATAGGGGGCGTTTCCTGAGGGTTTGGACAAATTTTGATTACATATTTGGATACCCTTTTTGGATTAATTTGTGTCAAGTCTATCAAATAGATCAAATTCCTTCAAATATCTATGGTGATAAATCTATTTGAAACATGAATCAATCTTATGGAAAACAAAGATCAAAATTTTCATAGGTATCAAGATGAAGAAGCAACTGAAGAGGAAGTTGAGGAGGCATCCCAAGACCCCATATTTCTCAAAGTCATGGAAAAAATTTTGAAGAGGGATAAAGAACCATCTTTCTTACACTTAGCTTGATTAGGAGTTAAGCTTCCTCATAACTATGACACATCAACCTTAAAGAAGGATGAGGAAAAAGAAAAGGATACATCATAAAATAAGCCATCATTAAGATTAATCTTTCATTTTCTCTATGAACATGAGCCATCCATATCTGCATCTTCTTCAAACAAAGAGGCATTTAAGCACAACAAACCCATCTTTGATCAAGAACAACGTCATGACCATCCTATCTTTGATCAAGAGAATGAAGAGAAAGATATTAATCTCAAGCAAGATCTAATGCATGAACCTATGTCTAGCAATGTTTCTCCTATAGCCTTTACTTATTCACCCATTCATTCATCTCTTAAATCAGAAAAGATAGCCAAAATGCTTCCATTGAACAAATAACCTAATTTTTTTCATGCTAATAATGTCTACTCTCAAGGGCTAACTCTAAAAGAAACCCAAGCTAACTTACATCTTTCTGCAAATCTTTTTCATGCCTCAAGGGTCATGGATCCCAAACCTTCATGTGCTTCAATGCCTATTATACCCATTCAAAAGGATCCTACATCATTCCTCCAAGAATCCCTCATGCATACCCAAGCTCATATCTTTTCCTTAGAAGTGGATCCATGTCAAGAGGGTAATCCAAAGTTTGAAAGAAAAAATATCAATAAAGGTCAAGATTAAGATGTTATACAATCTCCTCCCATATTTGATGAAGGTCCCATATCCATAGAATCCCTTGATGATCCCCTTGCACCCTTTCATTTCTTCCAAGATGATATCCTTCAAGCTCAATAACAAGGTATCCTTCCAAGCTCTATATCTTGTCCACTTCCCAAGCAAGATCAAGATATCTCTTCCATAATTTCCAATGAGCATATTGAAAATCAAGATCAAAATACCATCTCTACACCATCCAAAGATCAAAGCATCCCATCAAATCCTTGTCATATTCCTCCATATTCACCTAAAGAAACCATCATTCTTCCAAATCCCTTGGATTATAATAAATCCCTTCAAGCTTTAGTTGATCCTATCAAAGTTGTTCCTATGAAATCTATTCATGAGCCTATTGGTATAAAGATAAATCTTAAAGATGAGAACCTTGGAAATGAAGCTCATTCCAAAGATTTTGAAATCCCTTTCACACCTTATCTCCCTCCATTCAAATGCAAGCATATGCCCTCACCATCCTCCAAATCTATTTTGGGTTCCTATGTCCCAAAGCTAAAGTCTTCATCCATGTCACCCATATTGGGTTCATATATTCCTTCATCAACCATTCCTACCATCTCTAGTTCTCCACTCACTTACCCTACCATGTATCAAGATCAACAAAGGAACACATACTTGAAGAATGTCCAAACACCCATCCATATGAACCCTCCATATTATTCATATTCACCCACAATTCCTAAGTCTTTTGGAAGCAATTTGGATGTGCAACGTAAAAATCAAAAATCTAAGAATCCACATGTGTATAAAGATCACCATATCCAATCTACATGTGAATGAAAAGAAAAAAGAAATATCCAAAATGCCACAAAGGTCCACAAAGCAAAAATAAATATCTAAGAGACCACAAAGGTCCACCAAGCAAAAATAAAAACCAAAGAAAATGTGGGTTCCAAAATCCCTCATTGAAGAAATGCATTGAGAGAATCACAAAAGAAAGAAAAATCAAAGACTATGTGGATTCCCAAGTCATTTTTGAAAGACTTTCACACAAAAGAAAAATCAAAGTTGACATTCAAGCTTCCAAAGGCTTCCACTTCATCTCCTTCCAGACATTTTCCACTTTCCAAGTCTACTTCGGGTTCTTATATCCCAAAATCCACTATCTTAGATACATCCTCACCTCCTCCATCTATTGTTCCTCCATCATTCAACCACCCTTTAAAGTGTGTGTCAAAGTTGATCTTGTCAATATTTACATCCATGACATACATTCTTCGTATCTACATATTCCTTATCCAACACATACTTTCCATCTTTCCATCCCTCTTATCCAATCTATGTCATAGAACCTTAACCACCATCTACCTTTATCCTCCATATGTGTCTTTTATCATCACCTTATCGATTTCTTTGAGCATCTTAGCCATAGCCATGGTTTATTATAGCATATATTTTAGAGGAGCATTGTCCAAAGATCAAGATGTTGGAGAAATATTAAAAAATGGAGAAAAAAAAAAAAAAAAGTACCTTGTTGAAAACCTGGTAAAACAGGTGCCTTCGTAGCAAAAGTAAAGATAAATAAATCCATCCTATGGTGAAAACCACTTCTTATGGCACCTTGGACAAGTGCCATGATGAAAACCTGGCAAACATGCGTCATGTGTAATTCCTGCTTCCTACACTCTACACTTGGGGGCAAGTTTCATCCATGTCATCCTCCATTTTCCTACCATTCATCTCACTTGCATCCATATTCCTTATTTCACCTTTGATCTTGAAAAGGTTGAACATATCCATGAGCATCAGGTATCTTGATATTTGTTATCCTTTCCATCAGCTTATTCACTTGTGGCATCCATGTTACCATATCATCATCTTGCTTATCCCAAATTCATCTTCATTATTCCTCGACAGTCTTTCCATAATCCCAAATCATCCCCTCATAATATCTTTCACCCCTTTATTTTGCTTGTGGTATCCTATCCATATCTTATCCAAATTGAAGCCTTGGTCTTGATCGAAATGAAGGACATAAAGTGCAAAATTTGTTTTCAAAAACTTCTTGACAAGTCCACTCTTTTGGACCACCCACTTTCATGACATCAAGTCATTATCATATATGCTATCTAGCACTTCATCATTGACTTTCGCTGCTTATCCAAAACATGCTTCACATTGCTATATCATTTTTCCTTATCTTGGGTAATCTTGAGGAGATGGTCCTACAGGTCAAATTCACTACACATGCTTGATCCATCATGGCCTTTTCATTTCTAAATCCATCAGCTTTCTCATCCATCTATCATGTCCTACACTCTACTAGACATTGGGGGAAAACCAATGTGGTCTTGTTTGAGAGCTGGTAATCTCTAAAAAATCTTTAAAAGGAAAATTTCTAAAAAATCTTTAAAAATTCAAAAAATCCAAAAACATTAAAAAAATACCAAAAAAAAAAACTTTTCATAAAGTCTCTGAGTTGCATCTTGCATACACCGAGCTTTTGTCATATTTTGGAAGTTTTCCCAAGCCCAACAATTTGTTTTCAACTGGGGGCATTAATCCAAATCAGCAAATTTTCAACAAACAGGCACCAATTCACATGAATCAATGCTTCAAACCAACCAAATAGACACTTTAACCTTTGATTTACATCATTGTTCGATTCCTATCCGATCTTGACACAAACGTGATTTGTGACCTTCATTAACTTATTATTATCAAGATTAAAATTTGACAAAACCTAACAGATCAGAATGGGTGGAATTCTATTGAAAATATTGATACAATACAAACACTTGAAGTTTTTGATGATATTCATTGAGTCATGTTCTTTTTAGCTAATTAATGATGTTTCGACTAGATTGGCAATGATGAAGACATGATATTTTTCTTGATTCTTGTGTGACTATTTTGAGGTAGATCCACCAAAATATGTGAATTCGTCTAAGGACATGATCATCAAAGAATCATCAAGGACATTCATATATTGAGGCTCGGGTTGACCTTTGTTTGTTTACACAAATGGATATCTTGGATATTTAGATCTCTCATATCTTAATACCAACATCCAATTGCAACATTGAATCCGATGAAACCGGTATTCAAACTCCTGTAGTTGATTTTCAACTAGTGAGGGTTGTACTAGTTTCAATTGATTACAATATTGATGAAGCAGTATTCATAGTATCATGATGTGGTTATCCAACCAGTGATGATTTTACTTGTTCCTGGTTCACCAAAGCTCGATGATGAAAAATAAATCCATTCATTCTTTGCAAAAGTGACAGTTAGTTTCATTCATATAGATTAGTCTTGCATTTTAGTTGTTATAGGATTTTCCTTAATCAAGAGGGTGGAAGTTAATCATGGTTACATCATCAAATTTTGGATCCATCAAATGATCAATGCTACATCAAGGATATCATCACTATGCATCTGCTCACCTAGGGGTAACCTAATTCTGTCCATCTCATGTATCTATATCTGCACCTAAATCATATCAAATGTCCATATCTATAAGCCTCCAACCATTAATGTTCCAGAGGAAATTCTATTTTTCAATCAGTCAAATTAAATCATTCAATTGATCTCTTAACGTCAATCATTTATCCTATCATCTATTTGCTCATCTTGAGCGCATCGATTTGTTTGTCTCTCTAGATCTCGATAGCGAATTATCAATTTATCAAAACAATCCATAAACCTACCTATCCTATCAGATTAACATCAATACAACATCAACCAAGTGATTCAAACTGACATCAAGTGATATCCAAACATCATCAACATATCTAAAACATCAACAACATTTTCTCAATCATATCTATTGTCATCTTCTCTCATAACCAGGGCAATTTCAAATTGATTTTATCGGGAAACAAATCAAAATTTCCCAAACTCAATCAAATCATCCAAATCATTTCAATTCATTTCTTGAGGGGGCATCATATCTGCAGCATATCGGCATTAAGGATTCATATCGATTTTTCTTTTCAAATCAGGGGCAATGTCCTATCAATCAAATTTGCAACATTCACATCTGGGGCATTAAAATTTTCAATCATTATCATCAATCAAATGAAGGTTTCACATCAGGCAGTTCATCAAACATCAGGTTTTCACATCAAGGCTTGCATCAAGTTTTGTATTAGGTTATCACATCAGACATCAAATCAGATCAAGTATCAGTCAATCAGGACAAGACATCAATTTTCTTTGAATCAATGTGCTTCGCACATCAATTCAAAGAAGGGCATTTGTAGACACCTAAATTTGGTCAGGTATATTTTAATCAAATCAAAAGGCAATTTATCAAATCAAATGGACTAATTCAATCAAAAGGGACTAAATCACATTAAAATCAAAGGATCAATTAATAAATATATTAATTAATTAAATCTAAGCCTATAAGGGATTAATCAAAACTATGTAATTGATTTAAACAATTAATTGTATAGTTTAAATCAAAATCAACCTATTCCCTTACATGGCTAATTTAATTAATTAATTGAATTGATTAAATCCTAGTTTCTTTCAACAAAGGAGACAAGAATTTGAAGAGACAATGAGAATCGAGGATTGAAAGCACATGGATCACTCCAAACTTTTCAATCTTGATCACTCATTTAACTCTTCAAAATCCTCACCACTCAATTTTTCTCTGTCCCAACCTTTGAGACCACCATTTAAATGGTCTCCCCATTTGAAACCATTTGAAAGCATTCAACTCAACCAAGATTTGATCATGATCAACTTAACTCTACCCCCTACCCTTGGAAAATCCTATAAATAGCAAGCATTTTGAGAGCATTATTAATCCTAGACATTCATGAGCAATTGCATCTACACTATAGAGAATTTTATCAAGAGCATAGCATTTGAGATCAATTTGAGAGCATAATTAAATAAAATTGCATTGCAATTTGAGAGTTGTGAGCTAGATTAGGCATCATCATATATCAATTCTCGTTCTAGGACTATCACTAATGGAGATTAAGGTTGAGAGCTTTATTGGCATGCTTATTTAGAGAGCCATGGAATGTTAAATATTATTTTTCCAATTCATTAGATTAAATAGTACTTTTGTTTCCATAGAATTTATAGATTACACCTTAATTTCATGAAGGTATAGTTTATATATACATAGGTATCATCCTCACCGGGATTTTACCTTGGCCGGGGTTTCCTCGACAATAATTCATGGTGTTATGTGTTGTGTGTTGTGTGCTTATGTTCTTTTCATTTCAATAATTATATGGTTAAGTTGGAATTTATTAAGTTCATGTTTAAAGTGTTGTAATATTGATTCTCCCCCCTCCCCCCTCTCACTATTACTTAATCCTAACACATAACACATAGATTTTTCACATGGGAGCCCTTGTAAGAGGGATGAAACCACGGTGGGGATGACAACCACAAGCCCACTATTTTAGTAAATGATTTTTCCCTGTTAGGAGATACAAATACCCTTTTTGAGGGTTCACCCTGTTAGGAGTGACTAGTACACAGTTAGGAGTACAATCAGATCAATTATGATCTACCTCGCTAGAGGATTTCAAAACTCTAATAAATAAGTTACCATGTTAAAGGGTTTACAATAAGAATGTGTTAGGGCTCACCCAGTTAAGGGATTTTTCTTGCTACAACTGCTAGGGAACAACAAGATAAATGATCTGGAAGTAACATTACTTGCCGGTCATATCAAACTGTTCTTTGCTTTCTGATACTGAACTAATCTCTGCTCCTTCAAACTCTGATCACTCCACTTGAAAATACAATTGAAACCCTAATTCAAAATGATTTAGATCATCTTAAATAGTGTTGTCTTATAGGTCACTTAAAAACTAGAAAATTTCCATCATAGTCGGCACAAAGTATTGACCATAGAGATAGAATCAGTTTGTGGAAATGGATGTTCCATCTAGATGACATCCCATGGATAATTGGTGGATATTTCAAGATGATTGAATCACCTCAAGATAAATCTAGTGGGAGAAAATTTGAATGGAAGGGGGTGAGAAATATTTTTGGAGTAAAATGATTAACAAACACAAACTTTTTGACCCTCTGGTTGGTAACAAGGGCATTTGGCACATTTAATCAAACTTTCAGCAGGGAGACAAAGGGATCTTTTGCAGACTGGGCAAATTTTATGTCAATAGAAATATGTTCAACTTTAAAAAAAAGAAAATGATGGGGTCAGTGTCAAAGATACCCCTTACACCCAATCTGACCACCATCTCATTCTCAGTGATATCTTCCAATTGGGTAAATCCAATATTGATAAAGGGAGGAACGAAGGGTTTTCCCTAAATATTAACCTTTAGAAAGATGAGGATGTTGCTACAGCTGTTAATATTATCATATGGTACAATTTTAAGGTTGTGAAACATGGCAATGCCATTGAAAGATGGTTTCAAAACATTATCAACTGGAAAAACTTATTCTAGGTTGTTGGGAAGAAAAAAAACTAAGGACAATATGAGGATTGAGTTTGATCTACACAATGACCTATACATGGCAGAAGAATATTTTCAAGACAATCTAGAAAGTATTGAGGCCAAAGAATCTATTATGTAGACCAAAGATGCTCTCAAAAAGGTACATAACATCAAAATTTAGGGGGGCAAAACTAGGGCTAGGATAAACTAGATCAGTCATGGTGATAAAGGTTCCTGGTATTTTTTCAGATCCTCAAAGCCAAAGAGGCCATAGATAGAATTGATAGCATATGGGAGGAGGATAAAATTATTAACTCCCAAGAGGATATCCTACATGTCTTTGTTTCCTATTATAGTAAGTTATTCTCTACTGAAGATGTTGGAAAAAATATGGCGAATGCTAGAAGAAAATTTAAGAACATAATCCCAAGAAGGGTATCCTCTGAGGAGGCAGTAAGTTTAGATAGGCATATAAATTTTGAAGAGATTAATAGTGTCATTAAATCATTAAGTAACGAAAATGCCCCTGGGCCGAATGGAATCCCTATGGAATTCTACAAAAACAACATAAAGTGGATTTGTAGTGAGCTTTTTGAGGTGTATAATGAATCAATTGGTAGAAACTCTCTTGGTTCTGATATTAATTTAGGCTTATTAAACTAATCCCTAAGCAAGCTGACAGAACATTGATCAAAAATTGGCGACCTATAACATTCTTGAATGTCTCATATAAGATTTTGGCCAAGGTTTTAGCCTTTAGACTGGAAAATATACTTCCATGTGTGAAAAACCTTACTCAAACTGGGTTTTTAAAAGGTAGATATATTCTGGAGAACTTGATCACTTTTTGGAAGGCTATGGATTGGGCTATAGATTCTGATTAACAAGTCTGCATGTTTCTTCTTGATTATGACAAACCCTATGACAGGATTGAGTAGAACTTCATTAATATAATGCTTAAGAGCTTCTAGGGGTTTCCTAATTTTTTCTGTCAAATGGTCCAAACTCTCTTGAATGGAGCCAGAGCTTGGGTGGAATTGAATGGAGTGAGGTATTCCTCATTTCAATTATCCAGGTTTATTAGACAAGGATATCCTTTGGCCCCATCCTTGTTTGGCATTGTTTTTTATTCCCTATATTACCTTCTCAGAGATGACTCTTTCTCCCCTAAAGTTAAAGGTATTAATGTCCCTAATAGGAAAGAAATATCTAGCATCCAATTTGCAAATGATACAACAATTATTTTTGAGCTTGAAGAAGACAATCTTTATAATCTCATGAACAAACTTGAAGTATTTTTTGTTTCTTCAGGAAGCAAGGTATCACTTCCTAAGCCAATTATGCTAGGGTGGATTGATTACTCGCCTAGATGGTGCAATAGATTTTCTCTCAATTGGGGAGGACCTAATCACCAACTGAAATATATGGGCATTCCCTTCTCTGTCAACCCCAATTTGAGAGAAATGTGGAATTGAATTGAAGATAAGATTGATAAAAATTTGAACAAATAGAACTCAAACTACCTCTCTCTTGCAGGTAGAGTTCAAATATACCAAAAGGTCTTATCCTCATATATTATATACTATTCTTCAACCTAGATGTTCAATCAAGCACAATTCAATTACATCCAGAAAAAAGTGAGGGACTTTTTATGGTCTGATGGTAGAGAGAATTAAAAAAGGGTATGTTGTTAATTGGAAATGGCACACGATGAATAAGGAACTTGGGGGGTTAGGGATAAAGGACCTGAGAACACAAGGAGTTACCTTGGATGTTAAATGGATTGCTAAAGCTACACTTGGAGATGAACCTTGGAAGCTATTGATCAAGAATAATATATCTAGATCCATTCCAACTAACACATCCTCTTGGAAAGGACTACCCATCAATGGCCTTCTATCTGGAAACTTTTCTATTAAAGTTTCAGGTTCCATTGTATTCAAATCTATCTGGAAATGTTGGGAAAGTGTTAGGAATTTGATTAACAACAACATAGACATTGATGAAAGGAACAAGGTGCGGAGAAAAAACAATTTGGTGGAACCTCAAACTTATTAGTTTTAAGATCATAAATAGAGAAAATCTTACTATTATAATTATGTTGAATGTTGTATATATACTTTTACTGATTATGTGTGTGTGTGTATATATATATATATATATATATATATATTACCGATTGTTAGTATGCTGCTGAGAGAAGACAATGCCACTGTTATTGATTGTCTTTCTTAGCCCACACTATTCGTATTAGTATGTGAGTGATGGGACATGGCTGTGTAAATTCATGACTCTACGTGGCTAAAGCCATGTCGAGTCATGCCTTTACACAGCCATGTATAGGCTGGTGATGTTTCATGTGGAGGTGTATTGTGAATAGGTGTTCGCATAACCATTAGTTAATGGTTATCGTGTATATGTTTATGTCGACCAGCGACTGTGTTTAATGAAACCCGATAATATA
>MU226370.1:23361-50377 GCA_018584345.1 Thuja plicata | reverse complement strand
TATATATATATATTACTGATTGTTAGTATGTTGCTGAGAGAAGACAATGCCACTGTTATTGATTGTCTTTCTCAACCCACACTATTCGTGTTAGTATGTGAGTGATGGGACACGACTGTGTAAAGTCATGACTCTATGTGGCTAAAGCCACGTCGAGTCATGCCTTTACACAGCCGTGTATAGGTTGTCGTTGTTTCATGTGGAGGTGCATTGTGAATAGGTGTTTGCATAACCATTAGTTAATGGTTATCGTAACACATTAACAATGTGTTACGATAACCATTAACTAATGGTTATCGTGTATATGTTTATGTCAACCAGCGATTGTGTTTAATGAAACCCGATAACATATAATCGATCGTTAATATATATTGACTGCTATGAACAGCGATAATAATAATTGATTATTAATAAAAACATATTATATATATATATATATATGATATCAATTATATGATTATATTAATCAATTCGATGCTATAATTTAACAAAACTTGGGGATAAACCTTTGGCTCTTCTTCAGGGATGCTCCACCAGAAAATGGGCCAATAAGGGTATTAGACAATTCTCTAATATCATACAAGATGGAAGAATTATCAGTTGGCAGGATATATGGAAAAAAAATTATATTCCTCGAACTCATTGGAGCTGGACATATGCAGTGTTGAGGGGGGCTTGTAGCAAGATGAACCTTCCAAGGGACTTTGTTATCAATAATGAAAGGATTCCCCACCTTATGTGGCTCGATGGTACCAAATTTCCCAATATCAAATCCAAAACCATTTACAAGCTCCTCAGTGATAGCCATGAGATTTTTTATCATCTTAACTCCCGTTGGAATATGAACTTAGAACCCTCTGAGTGGAGTAAACACCTTTTCTCTTTGTGGCATAGACCGGGGGAACCAAAAAAGCATGCTTCATGTGGCTTTTCTTTCTGCATAAATTACTTATTAATAAGCCTAATGGCGATATTAATATGTGCTCTTTTGTAAAGGTTTTGATAATGTTAACCACATCTTTTTTTACTATTTTTTTGCGAAAGAGGTTTGGGGAATTTTTGGTTTATTTCTGCACCATAACTTTAGCATTATGCATATCATATCTGGAGCATTTTTGGGATTTAAAAACTACAACAATCTTTTTTGGTCTTCACTATCTGTTGAAATATTATGGGTCATTTGGAAATTATGTAACGAAGACATCTTTAAAAGAAGAGCAAGATACCTTACTGGGTCTCTTCAAAGGCTCATTTATCATGATGTTTTTATGCAGGTGACTTTTATCATGAAGATTGATGAAAAGAAGTTTGTTGACTTACTGAATGATGGTGTTGTCCAAATTCTCAAGAAAGAGGTTGCTTACAGATATACTACTGATAAGAACCAATCAAAGATCTCATCATTTGACCAAGATTTGAACCAACTCAAGAAGAAGCTAAATGAAATGATGGATAAAGCAAGGAGGGATAGAAACATTCCAATCCAAGTCATTCCTGTAGCATCCATCCCTCCATTGGCTAATCCCCAGCGACCTAGAATCCTGATTCCAGCTCATCCTTACAGTATACACATTCAGAAGGACAAGATTTTAAAATGGATTGAAGGTGAAAAAGGTTGGACAGCATGGGTACCTCTGAGAAACAATGAAGTTTAATCAGTGACAAGAATAGAATCTCTTTTTGTATTTTGAAAAAATGTAATATCTCTCTATATAGTTATTTATGTAAATGGGTCTCCTTTCCAGGAGCATTATTTTTATGGTGATAAGACCTCACGTATAATAAATGATGTAAATTGTGTTTATACATTATACTCATTAGAAGAATATAATTGATTTGTGACCTAGAAACTAGATTTATGAAAGATGCTAAAGTTGACATAACTCACTCAATTTTAATGATACAAATTTGATTTATGACAATAGCCTTCTTGAATGATCATATAGCTTCAACAAAAAGTTTAAGAAAAATCCAAGTAGTTTGCAAGATATAAACAAGTATTTAATAATATAAAATTGAAATATCTTATCAACATTAATGATGTGATCATTTTTTTTCCAGTGGCTTCTTTATATGATCCTAAAACTACAATAAAAATTTATGTAAGAATTCAACATTTAACGTAGCTCTATTTAAGCATAGTGATTGACAAATTGGGAATAAAAATAAATTATTTTACACAAATGACTACTCGCACACCATGAGGCTAGATTTTCTCAAAATGATGAATGTGGTTGCTTGAACTAGTAGCATGACATTGTTATGAGGGTGATTGATTATTAAAAATGAGTTCCTTAATTATCTAGTTATAGAGTTGTAAAATGTCTAATCAACAATGGAGATCTAAATAAAAGATTAACGAGCAAGATCAAATTGGCTGGGTAGTTCAAGGATGGAAGGAGGATATTAATTAAGATTATTTAATTTGAAATTTTTGTGGGGGAGTCGGTTAGAAGTCGGGTATGAGATGAGTAGAGAAGATAAAAGTTTTTTTTAATTTTATTTGTTAGTAAATTTATGTTGAAGGGGATATGGAATAGGAAATAGGATTTAGGAAAGTGAATTGGGAAATTGGAGGAAAAATAGAATAAATTAGAATAAAGACTTGAAAATGAATTAGTCAACTTTGAGTAATAATCTAAGTAATTTTAAGTTGTCTATAGGTCTTAAATAGATTTTTGTGTATATGATAAATTTAACAATGAGTGAGGTGTGATAAACGATGAGCAATCCAATGGCTCTTCTCGTTCGAACACATTTGAATTGTTCAACTTCTGCAATGGCATTGGGTGCTGCTTGTGGGGCTCAAACGAAGCTCTGGGCAGTTGGGGGTTTCATCCCAAGCTTGTTGTGTGTTGTCCACTCCTATTTTAGCATCTATGAATGTGACCTTTGCTTCACTTGTGTCTCATGATGTCTTGGGTACCATTACGTTGGTAGACTCCTTGCTCCACGATCATTTGTTCTACCTCTAGTTGTGGCTGGTTTTATGCTTGATGTTGCTACTAGTTGGAGGGTTTCTACTGGAGTGACGTCTATTGGGTACTCTTCTCAAAGACCATTTGATGGGATCCCTCCCCTCAAGCCTCTCTCTTTTACTGGTGGACAAATATTTTCTTGTGTTGCCAAATTTTTTGTTGTTGTTCCTTCAAAGGAGAAATCTTGACCTCTTGCTTGTGCCTAGTCCTCCCTTATGGTGGTGTGTGGCCTAGATACGGTGGATAATATGGACTTCTACCAACATTGCGGGCTAGTTTGTAGGTTCACTAGTTTCTGGACTTCTCTTTTGGATCTTCATTGTTGGGCGGTAGATTCTTAGAGATCCTTAGCCTCTAGTAACATTGAGCTCTTCCCTTGTGCGAAGGGGTTTTTTATTGATATTTTTTCTTCTTATGACCAAGATTTGGTGATGAACAAGTTGTGGCTTGGGGGACTCACTCTCTTTCGGCCAAACCTTAGGCAGTCTCCTTTAACCCTCTCACTAAACCACTCGGAGTGCGTTCGTTGTGTGTTTGTCTTCCCAATCTTCCCCTTCATTTTTAGGAGAACTCTTATTTTTAGGCCATCGACAAATCTATAGTTCATTTCTCAAAGGTGGATAATATTGCGGCCACTATGGTTCCCTCAACCTTTGCTCACATCTCGTTCGAAATTGGCATTTCCACACCTCTTCTAGGGGATGTTGTTCTCATGGTTGGGGTAGGCCATGGACTCAATCGTTGAATTATGAGGGCCTCCCCTTTCAATGTTGAAGGTGATTTTGTATTATTCATATGGCAACAAATTGTTCTCTCTTGCATCATAAAGGTGTTACGACTTGGTGGAAGGACGCTAGTGATGATCATTTTGTTATCCTGGCTTCTGATTCTTTCTCTAACGGCTCTTCATAGGCTAACAATGACTTCCCTCAAGATGATGCTCCTGCTATTGATTTGGCTTCCTCAGATCAGGTGGACCCAAATCCACCTCCTATTGTTGGTGTGGCCCTCTCTAACCGTGTGGATCCTTCTCCAATTGTTGCTCCTACTTTGCTACAACCTTTGGCTGACAATGTATAGCCCTTACAGCAACTCTTCCCCTTGTGTTGAAAGTCACACAAAGAGGATTCCACCACTTTCTCCCTCTTGTAGTGAAAACCCTAATGATAGTATGGCCTGGACGATTGTTCATCAATGTAGGAAAAATCGTTCTCCGGTCTCTCATCCTCCCCCCCACATTGTGGGTGAGTTGTCTACCCACTCTTCGTGTGGGTTACTAGTTTTTTTGCTAGTGTGTTGTTAATGGTCTATTTTTTACCTTGTTATAAATGGCCTTTTTGGTCTATCTTTGTAAGGACTAGCACCCTTGTAAGGTGTGACATTTTTTTAAATAATCTAGGATTTCAAGCAAACAAAGACATCGAAAAAATTGCAAACAAAACTAAGAAGAAAATGGGAAAATAAGAAATTTATTTACCCTATATATTGAAAGATTTTTTTAATAAAGTATTATCTATTCTCTACATTTTGAAAAGAAGAGGGGGGAAATCATTATTCATTGCTTCTTACTTATTCTATTTGCATTCCAAAATAACTTATTTTTGTTTCAAGCTTTAATTAAATTAAATGACAATAAGATTTAACTAATTCTTTAATTATGTTAAATCAATAAGAGTAATCTAATTAACTTAGCATACTTAATTTTTTTATTAGTTATCTAATCAATTGAGTACTTCCATTTTATTTCTTTCTAAAATATAAAAATCCAAAAAAGGAAAGGCATAGTTTATTTTAGCCTAATTGATTAGTGTTGCATGATTAATTAGTAATTGATTATTTAAAAAATAACGTCAAATAAAGAGAAGAAATCCAATTAAATTAGTTAGTTAATTAATAACTATTAATTTACTAAAATCATTATTAATTATTTTAAAATAATGAAAAATATTTGAAAACATAGTCTCATCTATTTGCATCATTAGTTAACTTAGATTTACCCCACATACACATAAAAGTCTAAAAAAAACACAAATGATTCACAACAATTCAAAAAGATCAAACATTCAACCATCAAATTCAACGACAAAGCAACAAGAACAAATCATTTGAACTTGAGCAAGCTTTAAGATGAATTAACTATTCTACTTTGATCCCCGAGGACCAAATTTAGTTTTATTGTATGTGGGTCTTGAGTTAAAGCTTAATTTGTTGCAAGATACCCTAGGGGAGTTATGAGAGGCTTCATCTATTCCTTATAGTAATGTTCTTAAACAAACAACTCTTCTTGAAGCCATCCAACAAGAGAAAATTCTAACAAGAAGTTAACATTCCTTCACAAAATGTTACCCACGTCATGTTCATTTACATTCCAAGAACTCCTCGACATTTTTTGAGAGATCATCTTCAATCGATCTACCTATTGCCTCCCCAAGAAGAGGAGATTCAATGAATACCCCACCACTTAACGAACTCTTGACTGCATTTGTAACATTGAATTGGCATTTTCATCTAATCAACATTAATAACATGTACTTAATTTTGATGTATGCAATTAAAAAAGCTACTCAAGATTCTATGGAGCTCATGGATTGAGGAAACTATGTAAGAAATCATTATGGATCCAATACTTCAAATATACCCCGCACCATTTTATGACTAACTATTCCTTTGATGTATGGTTGAGAATGTTCATATACTTTGAAATGCGTGTTCATATTAGGATTTCAAATGCACCTCAATTTGGGAGCAACTCATAACATGTCCAATTTAGTTTTGGGTTCTTTTCATATATGAATCAATGGAATTACATGATGAGAAGTGGCATACTCGTGTGCTAGTTTTTGCTTCCTCTTCAATCTCCATCCATCCCCATTTACTTCCAGCACAAGAATTTCAATATATTCCATTCTTATCCTAACCTCATTTGCACCTATTCCCACACAGTCGCCCCATTATTACCCTAAACTACCATCTGTACATTTATAATTGTGATGCTTGTGATTTTTTGGCCTAGGTCAATCTCATAGTGCTTGAAATTGATCTTGAGCCGCTCAAGATAAACATCAAAATCAAATTGTATTTTTTTTTAAATGTCCACTACCACCTTTTTATATTAACCATGGAGAGCTTACATGGTGTACATTTCTATAACTATTTTTTATTTCTTAGTATTTAAATGCATTCATTTATACACTTGAAAATATGAAGTAACAAAGAATATCCACATCAAGAATACTTGGATTTGGGGCACTAAAATAAATTTATTTGCATTAGTATATCATATAGGTCATTGTATCCCAATTTTTCATTGAAAAAGGTCATTGTGTCCTTAATTGATGACTTTGTTTATTGCACAAGATTGTAAGCCAATCTATCAAGAGGATAACTTGACCCTTGCAATCCAATTTCTAAAGATACTTTTAAAACATATCAATCCTTATACAACATCAAACAATAAAGATTCTAGTGAACAAATGTCATAGATCTAGTGATTACTAGATTAAGATTATATCCCAGAGACATTTCTATGTTGCTTAGAGAATTTTTATTCTTGCAAGGTTCTAGACAATTAGCACATCATGTGTATTAACTTTTCGTATTATAATAATTTGATTTTGTACATCTTCAACATTCATATTTCATCATCTATTTTAAAACCAAGTGTTACCTATATTATATATTTAATTTTACAAATCTTTTAATTTATTTATTTCAATTCATCAGTTAAATATAAAATAATTAATTATTTTACGGGAAAATTTGTATTCCCCCTTTAATAGTAAAAAGTGGAGAAAAGTGGAGAATTTGAGTTTGAAACCATATCATTTTCTTACAATTGGGTTGAGGCACCATTCTACCAATCGAGAGAAAAATGTCAATTGATAGTTCTAACTCTTTTGCAACCAATCATCCTCTAAAAACAGGAATATGAAAGAAAATCTGAGCAGCTATATCATTGTGTGGGTCACTTGAAACAAGGCCCCCCACCATAATGGCATTGTTGGGATCACAAGTTTTCCACTCATTACCATAGCTGTTAAATAGAAGTTTATTCTAAAGCTATGTATTGACAGCTGAAATGTCACTTGCCAGCTAGATGACACTCCACACTTCAATTTCCATAAATGCAACTTCCCAATATCAAAACCCACCCACATTAGGCACCAACCTACAAAACTCGACAGCAATGATAAAGTGGGCCTGTAAAATAATGGTTCGAACTCACCGAACCTCTGCTCAACGCTGCCAAATATTGTTAACTCATTTCATAGGGCTGAAACAATCTGATTGGTCTACAACTTTATAATGCTTCCACATTCCCTAGACGCCATAAGTCAGCTTATCATTCCTTCTCCCTCTTATCATTACTTCTCCCCTTTCTTTCATGGTTACTTGTTTTTCTCCTCCTTTAGATGACCAGCTCCATTTTCTCACATAGTTACACCTTCAACCCTCGTTAAAACGTTAAATATAAACGTTCTATTAACTGGTTTGAAGAATCTAAGAAGTCCCGGTATCGACCTCTTGTTCTTACATTCCTACCTACGTCATATGGTGTTTTCATAACTCTTTCTAACCCATGTTCATAACTCTGGGGATGTCGATTCCTATGTTCCTACCCATTTCATAGAAGAATTCTCACATCATTTTTTTCAAAAAATGCATACATCTCATTTTCTTAGATCCATATAAGCTTTCCACCTTAAATTTAATTTTTTCAAAGATTGTCTTCTTTCTTAAAAAAAAAATTGAATTTACAATTTTATTTAACCAAAAACTTTTTTTTTATTATATGAAATAAGCTTTCCATCTTAAACTTTTCAAAGATGTGTGTTCCTTCAAAATAATCAAATTCAGAAACAGCATCAAAACGAAAGAATGAATGTAAGTTTTTAATAATGTTCCCGGAGCCAGACAGTCTATGGGACCCACAGATAACCAGCAAATAGAAAAACACACAAAACCCAAAACAAAAACAAAAACTGCACCAAGTATCTTTTTTTCTTATGAATTTGATTGCATGAATTCAAAATAGTCAAATTCAGAAACAGCATCAAAATGAAAGAATGAGTGAAAGTTTTTAATAATGTTCACAGGGCCAGACAGTCTATGGGACCCACAGATAACCAGCAAATAGAAAAGCACACAAAACCCAAAACAAAACAAAACAAAAAAACTGCACCAAGTCTCTTTTTTTTTGCATTTTGAATCTTCTACTGTGTATTTTGATCAGGAAATCTGCAACCTTGATATCTTTTCTTCTTCAAGTAGATTGCTCAAGGAATTCACATTTAGCAGTCTCAATGTAGTTGACCCAAATATCCTTATAAGCTAGGCACTCCATGACGTAATGTCATTCTGTCTCCACCACTTCCCAAGTGCAATAGCAACATCTTCTGCCCACTCTTCTTTAGGTATCATCCATCTTCCAATTTCACATCTAATTTGATGCCAATTAGTTTTTATATAAACAATTAACAATTTTATTTTCCATTTTGACTCCATCACTACATAATTATTTTATGTATCATATATGAAATTAAAGTATTTGATATAGCATTCCTTTTTACTCCCAATTTGCCATGTCCACCATGCTTTCTTTCAATGGACAGTGTAAAGCTACTAGTATTAATTATTTAAATGTTTAATGTTGCATCATAAACTGCCCTTTAATGTAAGGCAATATGCAGGATCCACATTTCACCCAGCTTTGTATTCAATCAAAAAAAATCACTTTTTAAAACAATAACAATGATCCCCACGTATCCACCGACCCACAACATCAAGAGTCCAATTAATGTGAGGTGTGAAATGTGCCCGCAGAAAATGACTGCGGTCCCCTTAAAAACACGTTTTTTATCCACAACATATACAATTACGTCTCGGTGGCCAACTTGCAAATCAATTTCTTCTACTCTCTCTCTCTGTCGATTTCAAAATTTGTTGCTGTGTACTTCGAGCAGGAAATTCTTCTTACGTCTCGGTGGCCAACTTGCAAATCAATCTCTTGTACTCTCTCTGTCGATTTCAAAATTTGTTGATGTGTACTTCGAGCAGGAAATTCTTCTTCTGACAATTGCTTCTTGGTAGCCAACCTGTAAATTGACCCTCTACTACTTTCAATGTCATTTTCAAATTTTTTTGCGATGTACTTTGAGATGTTGTTATACACTTTGTGCGGGAAGATTTTGCCGTGCCAACAACTGATTTCAACATATGATCACCTTAAACTAAGGCCAACATATAGTGACCTGCAAAGTTTCGCGTTTTTCTTTGTAACTGCTATATTGTTTACTGGATGTAGAGATCCCAACAGTTATTTGATAATAAGGAAGCTCCACGTCAAAGGCCGGGCCGGTGTTCCATTTTGTTTACCTCAATATTTGAAATATTGAAAAACAAAAACAAAAAACTACTACTATTAAGGAGAAAAAAGTCTGCTATTGACTAAGTTAAATTCTGACATCTAACCAAAAATGGCATGCCTACCAAAAGGGTTGTCTAGTTCCTTGATTTTGCAATCTACAGACTTTCAGATCCCCAGGAGGTGCAACTAAATCAAGTTCAACCCATGACTTGCAACATTAACACTTGGAAGCATAAATTGCAACGTTTTTATTCAACCAAACAGTCCGTCAGAAGATGGTCCTTCAATTAATAAAAGGCAGGTGATGAGACAATTCAATATGGAGATAGCCGGTTAAAATCTGTCAGAGCAGACAACACCGCGCAGGACGTGACATGATCTTGTAGTTCAATTTTTTTCTGATTGGCTTTTCAAAGTAAATCATACCCAGTTTTCCACTTGAAGTGGAAATTACAATGACCAATTTGACCATAAAGTCACAAAATGGTTCTGCACCAGGCTATGAGAAAGTTCAAAATGGACCTGCCAGTTAAGATCTGCCAAAGCAGACAACAAATACAAAACAACGTGCAGGAATGGCAATGGTCTTGAAGAGAATTGTTTTGTTTTTCTTTAAAATTGCTTTTCAAAGCAAATCATATAGCCTTATAACATTCCAATCAAACATGAAGTAACAAAATGGTCCTACAGTTAC
The DNA here is from genome assembly GCA_018584345.1 of Thuja plicata. Lineage (NCBI taxonomy): Eukaryota > Viridiplantae > Streptophyta > Pinopsida > Cupressales > Cupressaceae > Thuja > Thuja plicata. The sequence continues at coordinate 40,338 of MU226370.1, read as the reverse complement.
TGGAAGGCCGGTGATGAGAGAATTCAGACTGCCTCTACCAGTTAGAATCTGCCACAGCAGACAAACGCTAGAATACAATATGCAGGGTATAATAATGGTGTCTTCTAGGAAATTGTTTTAATTGTTCCTGGTTAGCTTTCCAAAGCAAAACATACAACTTCAAATCCAACAGCTATGTTCCAAAAAGATGGATATTATTGCCTGTGTTATAGGATTGTTTCAAACTTTGTTGGTCAAAACACGCTCAAAAGAGATTCCTGGTATTAATTTCCTGCCTCCAACCTTCATCCTGGTAGTACCAGCAGGACTGACGTCAATAACAAAGCTATCAATATGCATTTTGCTATTAATCACACGTCATCCTGTCGACAATAGAGAGATTATACTATGGTTCAAAAACTGAATTTGTCTTGTGTAGAGTAGATCATGGCAATCAAAGCAAGAAATACTCCTACACTACCACACTTGGTGGTTGATCCTAGAACATCAAAGGATCAATAATTCGGAATGTAATAAACTATTCACAAACTAAAATCAGCCCAATGCTGATGTTTGCAAGCAGCCCGTGGAGAAGCTATGGGTGGAAAGAAAGCAGGAGCTTTTAAGTCTATCCGTTTCCTGCTGCGACATATCTTAATTCACCCCTCGAAGACCTACTTCAAAATCTATCTCAGATCTGATTCACATGTGGGTTTATAGGTGATAGACTGTTGAGATGTTTTTAAAAAAAGGCAATTTTGATGTCTGTGTAATTATCTGCTGATATTTCTAGAACTATATGACTACTGTAATGTAAATATTCTATGTTGCCAAATTCTTCCCTGGCAACCCCAAAGTCTGGTCCGGTTCTTGCAAAAGTCTGCCGCAAACCTTCAAAGTCTGCCCAATTTCGGTCTGACAAACCCGGCACGAATTTTGCTGTTTTTACGGTGAGTTTGCAAATCTGCAGCAAGACCTAGGCCAAATTTGGCCAAAAAATGGATTTTCTTTACTTTTTTAAAGTTGTTTAATGTCTATTTAGTCAATCCAACCCCAACCCTAAAATAGACTACTAAAAAGGCCATAAAGGTAAAACATATGTCATTTAGACTAAAACATTAATATATATATATATATATATATATATATATATATATATTGTGGTCTATTTTGGTACTATTAGCATAGTGGTGTATGAACTTATTTGCTGCTATATATAGAGAGAGTGAGAGAGAAAAAAAACATATGTTTTTATACGGACAAACCCAAAAACCCCACCCCAAAAAAAAATTGAACAAATTTTGGAACCTGAATCCAAACCGACAACTTAGTAAATATTTTTCTGATAACAATACAATACATAGGTGGTTCAGTACCATAGGTGGGTTCCCCAAAGAACGCTGATGTTTGCAATTGGCAAATCAAAAGTATTTTATTGTGTAGCTTTATGCATATGAATAGTGCATAATATAAATGGAAATTGATATTTAGAGCTCCGCTGCACAGCTATTTCCAATGAAAGTAATATTCTAGCTAGAGTAACATATCCTGAGATTTGAAAAAATTAACACTGAAAGAATCTAATAAGTAGTTAGAGTGGAACATTTTAAAAAAAACAGAACACTTCAGCGATCAAAGTCCAAGGAGCATTTTAAAAAAAAAAAATCTTAAATTCCTCCTTAAATGATACTTATAAAACCAAATGTCGTAGCTCTCTAATAATAAATTTGGCATCTCAAATACAATCTTTGTAAAGAAAAAAGCTTAGATAGCGCTGCAAGTTTCTCAAAATATACCAAATACAGCAACGTCAAAACTGAGTAGGATAAGTAGTTGTAAGGCCATGCTAAACATTATTCAGGCTAAGATGTAGTAGATGTTGAAGCTCATGACCAATGGGAGAGGCTTCTAGTTTTCTACATGCACTCTACAAAAAAATATTTTAAAAATGGTAGCATCTCACAAGAAGTAGCTTACATGCTAGAAACCTATCTCTTCACCTCATCTGTTGCTTAGATACAGAATACATCAGTAACAAATATCAAGATTGAACGGTCCAACACCAAGCTAGGTGATGGAGTCAACTCATACAGGGTGGGTTAGGTACTTCAAAGCTGTCAGCATTGATCCTTGGCATTTGCTTGTTTGACCGCATGTTCAAGTCATAAAAGTCATTTGACTAAACTCCCAAATCCTTCCCAACAGAAATGTCAACATAACAAGTGAATGGTTCTTATGCATCCAGTAAGTTCCATCATGTTTTAGACCATCTTTTAGTAAATGGACATGATCACAGTTGCTAGGAAAAGAAAATGAGATCTTGCAGATGGATCATGATGTAGCAGATGTGACACGGATAACAGCTAGCGCGTTGCTAGCAGAAAGCTTCGACTTACAAAACTGATCCCAGGCATCATTATTGGGCATTGGCTCTGTCACTTCTTGTGCTTCATGATTAAAAACAAACTTGTCATATACAGCTCGAAGCTCCAAAGCAAGTATGCGAGCTGCCTCACGTGCTTCAGGAAGTTGATCACTTAATTGGGTGGCAGCTATTTGGAGTAGCGTGTCTAAGCCATAGTCTCTGATCCCCTCCAGACCCTGAAGAATGCACATTACAGACAGTAAAGTGTAAATCGGCTGGATAATTCCAAAACGCATAGAAAAAGGTAAATGGCAGCTAAATTTTGTCTTCTTGATTAACTTCTGGATTTGTACGTGTACAAATTTTTTATCATCAATATTTCAAATCACTCTGTGATTCATCATCAGGATGCAAAAGTTCAAAGGAATCATGGAGTGTGATTCAAAACATTGATGATCAAAAATTTGTACACAATGAAATCCAGAAGTTAATCAAGAATATTAGCATGGATTGTGGAAATCTGATAGCATTAAATTTTGTCTGTTGATACTTGTTTTGATTAAGACTATAGTTCCCAATTTCTCATACACTGATAGTATCTATAGAAAATCTGCAGCCAATCAACTATTCATCTTTCTTAAATTGTCTAGAAAATTTTAAAACAAGAAACAGAAGCAGTCAAGTTACTAATTTGTGCAGGCAAAGGTAAACAAAAGATTCTTCGAATGCCAAAAATGGATTTTCTCATAACTGGAAAAAGCTATTTTCTTGGCAATAACATGCAACTTACTCTTGCAAGTTTTTAGAAATGAATCTTTTATCATCAACACTAATGTACAAAACTAGATCACTTAATTAAAGCAAGATACTTCTTCATAGAAAGAGAAATTAGGTAGGAATATCATACCAGCCTCTGAGCACTCCTGGATATACACATAGATGCCTTAGCTCGAATCCGTGGATTTTTATGTTTAACATAGGGCTGCAACTTATGCACCAATAGATTAGGAGAAATACACATAGTCATCATAATTACTGCTTTTTCAGCTACTTCAGCTACAAACCGCTTGTCTTGACAAGCCCTCAAAAAAAGTTGTAAAAGCTGTAACACAAAAAAGAACTGTGTAAGGTTGCAATTTATTAGGGAGACTATCAAGAGTCATAATATTAAGTATTAGAACATCAATCGCTCACATAATCACAAGCAAACATGGAGAAGGAGGATCAAGATGAGGAAAAGTGTCATCATGTCATTTTCAAAAGAACTCATTAGGCCACATGAATTAAGGGAATGGTCATATTATACATATGCACCAGGAAGTGTGGGGAAAGGTACAAGGATACCAAGTCTCATTGTGCCGCATCACAAAATTGGCCATAAAACACTTGGCAAGCAATACATGTCAGTGCACCAAAAATTGGTGACCACTAAAATTCACAGTGCACTGACAATTAGTAGGCACTACAATCCAGTAATGAATCAAATAAATGTAAAATGAACAATTTTCATTTATCAATTAACATATCGAAAACCAAAACTATTTTGTCAGATTTAATTAAATTAGACTGAGGATGTGAAGCCAGCATATAAGGCACTTACCAGAGGATCGAGATAATCAATCATCTGATCCTGATATGCTTTGAAAAGGTCTGATGATGCCATAATTGCAGTTTTACAGAGAGCACTTCTAGGATTCTTTACTGATTTGACTATCAATGTGATTTCATTGGCCCTGATTACAATAAAAGCATAAACTTATTAGACAAGCTTTTATCTTTACCTACTGTCTCTGTGGATTTCTCGGTATAAATGTCTTATCTTTAAACCACAAAACTTCAAAAAATGATAAAGAAGAATCTCACAATATTGGAAGCATGGCCTCCTTATGAAAGATTGATAGTTGCCGCACATGAGTTAATGCCTCACAAACCATAACCCAGTCCTTAGAGTCAAGCCTGTCTAACAATGTCTGGACAGAACAGACAAAATGAAAAAGAAGTCGTAAGAATCATCACAACATCAACATGCATCATAATCAGCAACTTAAGTGACTCGTTTAATGCAACACATTATTAAAACCAATAATGCAAACTACTTACAGCAAGATGAGCATCCACATCTTCAAGATCACTCAAGTTCTCAGATTCAAGATACTCAATTTCAGGGCAGACTACCTCCGGTACTGCTTCCATGGGTTTAGCTGCTCCAGAAGAAGTTTTAGCAGCAGCAGGATCCTGATTCAAAATCTTTGAGCTTTGCATGTCAATATTCTCAATATTGTTCCCAGTTAAAGACTTCCCAATGCTTCCTTTACTAGAACTGCCAGCTTTTCTGTCCAACAAAGGTGACGCATTGTGATCCCGAAGAGCTTTTCCTGACATTTATGCTAGCTGTGAAGCAGACTAAAGTCTCAGGAAACAGTGGCAGAGATGGTTCTAGTAGAATCTACATAGACATACAAACACTGTAAAAATGACTTTGTAGCAAGAAAAATAAATAAAAAAGTATTTCTGTACAGACTAAAGCCACATGGGCATGGCAGGAAACATGACAAACAGGCATAAAGTAGGAGGGACAAAATAGTGTGAAAACAAAGTCAATAACTAGGCAGGGAAAGCTGGAAAATAATTATGCCTAATTAATCAGTGTTTTGCAGCACCAAATCACAACAAGGCCAAATAAATTCAATAACAAGAAACTTGTAAAAAAAATCAAGGGTGGGGTTCATCAGATAGTGTGAACAAGTGGTTGCATTGTTAATGGTGCAACTGAGGTTCAAATCCCCGTAAGGCTCACACGGCATTCATGCTGGGGCTGGGCTGTCTAGGTGGACATGAAGGAAACGGAGGAGAAGCATGGAGAGGAGCAATAAGGAGACATAAGGAGGAGTAATGGGGAGGAAGGCAGAAAGCAAGTGAACAGCCACCAGCAAGAGTCAAATCAAGGAGGTGTTAATGCCTCAGCGTGTTCCCGGGGATGGGGTCCCCCATTGTGACCTCACTGGTTCGTGGCTCTAGTCAAAAGTGATCAAGGGCAATAATTACAAATCAGCAGTATGGTGAAAGTTGCACAACAGATGGCAGCAATCCAGAAAACTACATTTAGTACACAAAGTGGAATCCAATCCAAAGACTAGTATACAACACGATTTAAACTAGCAAAGCAACATTATATAGATCAATACCTATAAATAAAATATACTGGAAGGCATGAATTCTGGCATAGAAAATATAATTTTGATCATATGTTTCACGAAGAAACATATGAACAGACTGAAAGAACCTAAATGCTTTTCAAGAATTTTTGTTCATAATAATACACTAAACAGAGACAAATTCAACACAACCACAATTAACTTTACTTATTTGTCAGGCATCAAAGGATAAACAAAAAACAACTGGTCAACCTGGGAGATTATCTCAGAACTCTAAAGGCCTACTAGCACACAAAAAATAATGGATTTTATTCATCAACAAACTTTAACATTAAATGTATGAATGTCATTTTTACATTGTACACACTAAACAGAGACAAATTCAACACAACCACAATTAACTTTACTTTATTTGTCAGGCATCAAAGGATAAACAAAAAACAACTGGTCAACCTGGGAGATTATCTCAGAACTCTAAAGGCCTACTAGCATACAAAAAAATAATGGATTTTATTCATCAACAAACTTTAACATTAAATATATGAATATCATTTTTACATTGTACAACAACAGCTACAGCAATCATAAAATAATGAATGAAAGATTTTAATAACACGGGGCCGAAGCAGCTTATGGGACCCCCTAAGTAGCACACACCCAAGAGAAGGTCTTAAGCACTTTGTAACCTCTTCTTTAGATCTCTTCTTCGACAATGCATTTTGATCAAAAGGTTTGTTGTTCTATCTAGCCGCATTTCTTCAAATAGAGTACTTAAATTGTCCGCTTCTAAAATATTCCCATAGCTGGAACGGATGTCATTGTATGTTGGGCACTCCACAATAAAATGTCGCTATCTCTACCACACCCCTGTTGCAGAATAGGCATATTTTTTTCTCCCATTCTTCCTTAGGTATCATCGATCTACCTATTTCACACCTCAAATGGCGAGAGCTAGTCCTAAGGTGAGCTATGATCATTTTTGCTGTCCATTTGACATTTGGTCCTATGTATGCTTTTTCCCCATGATCTACCGTCGGGTTAAATTCTTTGATATAGTACGCTTTTTTACATCCATTTTGCTTTTGACCATATGATATTCCTGAATTTTTCCCTCACAAACATTTTTATTTCCTCGTTGGTATCCAGACATACTTGTATGTTAACATCCCATTTTTTCATCCATTTGTCGTTTTGCTTCATCCACGTGTTCTTTCTTCTATCTACTTTTTCCTTCATAATCAATTTAGGCCAGCAGTGTTTTTCCATACTTTGTGTTTTCTTTATGTAGCTTAACAATCGGAGCTTTGTCGAAGCCTCTAACAGGAAAATAAATGTTTTTGCTAATAAGATATCACAAGGGACGGCAGTTTTAATTTTAAAACTGCTGATGTTCAAATGTTTTTGAATTCTTTCTACTTGCCTTCTTCATTTCTGATCTGACATACTGCTGATACTGCTGCCCCAAATCTCACATCCGTAAAGCATCACTAGGATGACCAACAAAGCAAAAAGTATTTTCTTGGTTTTCCAATCCCATAACTCTGCATTCCTACATCTGTTTTGTAAGGAATAAAGCACTTTCCAGCCTCCCTAAATTCTTTTTGCTCTGCATAATCAATCCCCAAATATTTGTACTCACTCTATCTCTAACATGCAGACAAACATCAAAGGCTAAAATACAAGATGTACTAAAAAGGCACATAAAAGAAACAAAAAAATACCAAGCGAGTAATTAACTGACTAATAGAGCTAATACACCAAAAAGTTAAAAACTCTAGGTTTTTAACGAGCATCTTAAGCCTTACCACTCAAAAAACAATGAAGTTGAGAAAAAGGTAAACCTAGTTTCTAATTTCAATAAGACATTTATTATCAAAACCAACAGAGATCAACTCAATACTGGTTTCAGGTTTAGCTAACTGCATATCCAGAAACAAAAGTTTCCCTCAAGTTTAGCAAAATCTAGAATTCCTTGGCAACATCTTCACGAAACGAATTAACCTTCTTCTAGATATGGTGATTCTCTCTAAAGTATATAGTCAGAAAAAATGCAATATAGTACCAGCTCATTCCAAATCATGAAGTACTATTTAATCATTTGCAAAATTTCTTACATAGAAAGAAGATAAACAGAAATACATAAGTCGGGACAAAACCTATTCATTGGACACAAAAGTACAGCCATTTGAAATTAAATGAAGAAAAGAAAACAAACTCCAATAAAATGCGTACAAGCTAAAAGAGAAAGGCCAAGTGCAGTAAGAATTGGAGCATCCATAAAAGACCCCTAGGTTCAAGTTCCTAAAGACTTAATAGAGTGATGTTGGTGATCTAAGTCACAAGGTGTAACATGACCAAAGTGACACCTGGGAGCAAAGAAAGATTACCATGGCAAAGTTATGATAATCTAGAGGTTTCAAGGAGGGGACATGCAAAAGTTGAGACCACAGGTACCTTCGAATGTATATGAACTTTTTGTTGGAATATGGCTTCATGAAAAATAATATTTTCCCTATGGAGAAATATCATCATCTAAATTAAACTGTACAGGCACTGCATTTGTACAAACAATCTTCAACTAGTATATCAGTTGAGACCTATTGCCCCACCCTTAACCACAGTTTCTACCAACGCTCACCAAATTTTAGAGTAAAGGATTCTAAACAGTCAAAGATGCAACGATTCATATGGGTCCTAATGTGAATAGAAACAGTAACCCTCTCTATAGAATGCGACCCGTGGAGGGGCTAAAACTTCTCAAATTGTGATATAGAAAAATGCAGAATCATCTGAATTAAAAGTGGAAAAAGAATGCTTTGAGAAAGAAAATTTCAGAAGATACTAAAGATGTGATGTGTAAAAGGGTAACGCTAGAATCACACAGCTCACCTAAGAGGATTTGGGGGCTTCTTTGCCCTGTAGAAACTCATTAATGTTATGACTCTTCATTTATATATGTACGCCATTTTCTGACGATAAGCTCCCCAATGTGAACAGCTTCAGAAGCTAATAAATTTTTGAAGCCCCATTTATGAACCACTGCCAATGGAAAGGTCTCTGCTAAAACAGGTGAATCCCCCATATTCAAAGAAGACTCTAGCTATAAAATAATTCATGGCATACTAAAAAGTTTCCCTGACAAAAAGGTGGCCTAAAGCATTCCAACTCCCTTGGCGCAAGGCACACCAAGTTCACCCCCGTAAAGAAGAAAATCATGAAATCAAAAGTGAGTCTAGCTCTAACAGAGAAAACCCCATGTGGGTAAACCCTAAACATAGAAATCAAACCATACAGACCTTTGCAAACAAACTTCAAGCAAGAGCTCCAACCAGTGACGAAAATGACGAACGTATCACTGATGCTTAACGCAGTAACCCACGTTTCATATCCTCCTCAAGCCGAACCGATTCGGTAAACGAAGTGGCCTCCAGCGAGAAAATCTGGGAAAATTCTCCTCAAACCAGAGAGAGCCTAATCCCTTTTAAATGACTTCAACGGGATAATCGGCGCCTTGGTACCCGAATCACCCTTTAGAGAAAAGAACAATATTTCTATACCAAAAAATGTCTGTAATTACAGCTAAAAACCGAACTACTGCGAGAATGAATCCTTGAAAGCTACAGATTTTGGAAGTGGAGTATCTTACATTATTCTTATGCAAAAGTATTATTAGTAGCTCTACCTCTCTATATACCCATAATAGCCCATCCCCTTAAATGTTCGACTTGACACGTGTATAGTAGTGAGGTTAAAGGAAAGCGTAAAATAGAAGCTAGTAAAGAAAAAGCCAAAATATCTTCAAACAAATTTGGCCGCCAATCCGAATTTTCGAACGTTGAGGCTACCTACAAAAGCGTTCCCAACGGGCCGGGAAAATAACAATTCCGTTCAAATCAACGGATACCAGAGATATTAAAGAGCCATAACAATGACTGATCGTCGCCGGGAATTTGACCAGGAAATTACCCATGAGCTAATTTCAATGATTTAAGCTTTGATGCCATTATTTAACGGAAATGTAAGGAAAATAAATAAATATTGCTGAATGAGTGAACATTTGAACAAATGAATAGACTATCTTACGTAGAAGAAACGCTACATTTACCGAAGGAGTAAATATTTTCAAAGAATAAATATACTATCTTATAAATGCTCCACAGGAACAGAACTCCAAATTATCTGTCAATTAATTTGAATTTTAAATCTCCCTCCATCAAGATAAGCGTCTAGAATTTAGAAAAGCTATAAAAAGGGCATCAAAATAGGCATCTATGTTTTAGAAAGTTATAAAGAGGTAGAAGGATGGTAAAAGAAAGAAATTATGTTACGAATTATTAAAGTTTAATTACATACTTAAATTTTATAAAATATCATAAAATTGTATTATTTATTTTTTATTAATTTATTTATATTTGTATTATTTCAAAATTAGATATTTAAATTTAATTACTACTAAGAAAAACTTATTTAAGAATTTTTAAATTTAAAATTTCTTTATTATGAAGTGTTTAATGATTAGTGGGTCAATTATTATTATTAAGATAATCATTTTTTAAAAATAAAATTGATAATAAACTTTTTTATTATATTAATATGTTTCTTTTTTGATTTAACTAAAATAAAATTTAAAAGATGTTATTTTATTTAATATTTTAGTTTTAATATATTATATAATTACTATTTTTATGTTTTATAATTAAAGTTGAATTAAGTAATAATATTTTTTAAATATCAAATTGTTTTTTTCTTGTATTTCTATTTTTTATAGATCGCTTTATATTTCATAAATAAATTTTATAAAATTTAAAATATTAATATATAAATTAAACTAAATTTTAGTTAATAATATAGTTGATATATTTTTCAAATATTTATCAAAATAAAGTAAGTAACTTTGTCAATATAAACCATCATATTAATTATTAGCATATATTTCTTCCAAAAACCTATATAAAAACGTCTAAAAATACAACTTTTTAAATCACTTCTACATTCTAACCATGATTGTAAATTAAATTTTTAAAAATAACATGTATAGTTTAAAAATATTAATTACTCTGAAAAATTATTAAATATTAAATATATTAAATTAATCAAATTTATTTTTAAAATAATATATAACAATTTAAATTATAAAAAAAAAAATTATTTTCATACTTAAATTAGATTCATCATTCAATAAACTTTAAATTTGTTTTTTAAATAAATATAATTCTTACAAATAAAATTATATTATTTGTGAAATAATTTTAAAATTTAACGAAACAAAATATTATTATTATATGTTATTTTTCATGATTGAGTTAAAATTGAAACTTAAAATTTGTCATGTTCTAGGGTGAAATTAGGCCTATTTCATATATGAATCTACAAAACACTTTTGTTTTTCATAATAAAGCAGCCAAAGTAAGGGGGGTGACTCATTACAAGAAAACTAGCATAAAGTTTGCAACCACTTAGTCACAGTCCACCCTCACCCAATGCCCTTTTTAATCATCAAAAAACAACTATCCCAGCCATTCCAACCCACAAAAAAGGAATTTAAAATCCCACCCTTAAAAGCTAAAACAGTAGTTATCTGGTGGTAAATAAAAAAATGTTATAGAGACCCAATCTTACCAAGAGACTGTTAAGTAAACCAACTACCAGCAAAAGTAGCGAAATAACCATCCCAGCAACATAAAGTTTTAACCAGGCCCTTAGGGGCCAGCCACGAAGAGAAGTTTTTTAAAACCATTAACAAGAAACAAAACAAAATCATTTGAGGTTATTCCCCCCTAAGCTTATCAGCAACTTAAACCAATCCTCCACCAGAAATTGAAACAGCTTCCTGTCGTCCTGCACCATCTCCGAGTCCTTCTGGTTCACCTATTTCAGAAAATGCAGTCATGGCCGCCAAGTGCATGACTTTCATAGCAAAGTCTACAAGCATCGTGAAGCCTGTATTCAGGTCGTTGACCCTTCCTTCCAGCCTCTGCATGTGCTCCCTCATCTGTTGAATTTCCACATTTGTGTCCTCTTTCTGATCTCCGAAGCACCAAGTGTAACCTCTTCTTTCCCCTTGGCGCAACCCTCATCAACCTCCGGACTATTTTTCTCCCCACACAAGCCAATCGGCGAAGTGGCAGTAAGAGGAGAACCCTTCTTGTCCACCCCAGAGTCCTTTTTCACAGACGAATCCACTGAGTTTAATTTGAAATTGGCCGACACATGGGTTGAATCCATGCTCCTTTCTCCTCCCGCCAAAATCGAGGTACTTTTGCCCTTACCCATGCCCGAGTTGTCTTCCTCCTTAGCCTTTTTCCTCTAGTTTTTTTTTTTTTGTTTTTGTCTTCTTTCTTCACTTTTTTCTCTTCTTCATCCTCCCCAAACTCCAACTCCTCTTCCTCCTCCATAATGTACCTTTTTCTAACCGCTTTTTGCTTCAACCGGGAGTTTTTGGCAATTCCATGTGACCTTCTCCGGCTTTCATTATCTTCATCAGCCGAATCATCAATAGTAATTTGTTTCTCCCAATTTTTCACATCAAGCCTAGGGTTTTTACTTTTCTTTCCCGGGGAGGTGGGGGTCTTAGAGGAAGAGGTCGGGGGGGAAGGAATCACCTCAATCTCCTTAGTGATATCAGTAGGATTAGGGGTGGGTCTGTCTAAGGAGACAAATCTAGGAGGGCAAAGGGCCCGGTGAAAATTATACAAACGAAGGATTAACCCATGATGCAGAATACAAAAAAAAATTCACAGCCTTCTTATAGTCTATTATATTTAATAAGTAGGAGATTTGAAACATGAGTTTGACTCAAAAATGACACACTTGAAATATCACAATTTGACTTGTGGAAAATATCTCCTACTTATCAATTGATGAGCTTAAGGGACTTTCTAATGAATGGTTGAGTTGGAGTAGTACTCCTAAGTGTTTTGTTCATTCTCATGAAAGATGAGTTCATGTGAACCACTAATCATGAAACATGGGTCAATAAATTTGACTCAAAAACTACAAAGTTGAATCCTCATAGCAATATCACAATTTATTACATTTAATTAAAACTCAAATTTTTACAGCCTGAAGAGAAAACAAAAAAAAAATCATAGCCTTTTTATAGTCTATTATATTTAATAAGTAGGAGATTTGAAACATGAGTTTGACTCAAAAATGACACTTGAAATATCACAATTTAACTTGTTGTGGAAAATATCTCCTACTTATCAATTGATGAGCTTAAGGGACTTTCTAATGAATGGTTGAGTTGAAGTAGTACTACTAAGTGTTTCACTCATTCTCATGAAAGATGAAGTCTTCTGAACCACTAGTCATGAAACATGGGTCAATAAATTTGACTCAAAAACTACAAAATTGAATCTTCATAACAATATCACAGTTTATTACATTTAATTAAAACTCAAATTTTAAAATATATGAAACCATTATAACTTTTGAACGAAGAAGGCCACACAAATCACATTCTACCACATATATGAGGTCGTTAAAAACCGAGTTAAACATTACAATTGCACAGCAGAAATTACTGAATTGATTCGAATCATAATTTAGCAAATCTTCATCGCAACAAACTCATTCAATTACGAAGTAGATTAAACAGTAAACGAGGGAAAAACGCAAAATCTAATTGAGGATTGAAGGTTCGAACCCCATCAAGTCTTATGAATTAAAAAAGTAAAAACTCAATTTATTGAGGGTTTCATCTTATTTTAATGCAAGGTTCTCACGCGCTTATTTCTTTGGCAGATTGAGAAAATGCGGACAGCAAATGACGACAGCCTTTTAAGCCTCTGGAGGCCACACACAATAATCTAATCCATGATCAGAGATCAAAATAGTGCCGAAAAAAAAAAAAAAAACCGTGAGATTCTTCGAGCTGCGAAGGAAGGTGTTACAGAACTCGGATATAAACCGTTGTGGAGTAGAAAATGCGATTATTTTCAGCATACAAAAAACACAAAAACCTAACCTAAATTTTAACTGAAGAACAAGTTTATAAAATGACTCAGTAAATGAGCCGATCAATCTCCTAATTTAAGAGTAAGCAAGGAACAAGTCATCTGCGTACCTTTAAATGCAAAGAAAAACTTCACGCGACCGTGCCGATTACTCTATCAAACCCTGCACCCAAAAAAAGACAATCTCAGCTAAATTTCAATAACAATATTCGGATTACTTTCAGTTAAATAGCCGATCGAGCCGCTCGTAAAAATTGTAAAGCTAAATTTGAACAAATACGCTATTAAACTGCGAAAGAAGCCTGCGGAAAAGATCTCTTAAAAATGTAAGCATTACCTCTGGCCGGGGAAAAAATATTTGTGTGCAGATCGATCTGTGAACAAGAGAGGAAGCGTAGCTGTAATTTAATAGAGGAGAATCTTTGGAGAATGAAAATAAAACAAGGGGGAGCGGTGAGGGTTCAAATTCATCCGCCCCACGGTCACATGGAGGGCGTACTTTTTTAATGTTTCGTTTGCTGTCTTTTCCATTTCAAAATGAACGTTTGAAAAGGTTGACTTGGAAGTATTAGGAGGCGGAGAAATATATGAGAATATTAAGTAATAGGGCCATGGAATAGGTCAATATATTTTTTATTAATATCTGCCAATTTCAAATTTTAGGTTTTAGTGGTTGGTGAGTGTAAGTTTTAATGAATGTTCAAAATTTATGTGTATTAAGGTTGGGAGAGTTCCTCTTATATTTAGTTGAAATAAAATTTTGGTGATTTTTATGATAAAAGAGGGCTTTTAGGTTTTCTTTTTTTCGTTTTCTATTTATGTGATATAAAAGTTTTGCTAAATAAATTTGTATTATCATAGTGAATTTAGATATAAAATGTATAAAGTTGAATCATGAAAGTTGGCAACAAATTTGTACTATGAGAAATACTCTAAAAACTTAGTTTTGCTATGTCTAAAAGATAGTAAAGTTTGTGCAAATAGTTTGTAAGGTCGTTATTTCAGTCAACTTACCTCTTCGTTTAAGAGAGACAACTCCCTTATATGATAGAATTTATGAAGATTATTACTAAATAGAAAAGGAAACAAAGAAGAACCAATTTAATAAGCCTAGGAACATTATATCAAACTTCTTGTAAGTACTAATGTTCATAAATTTTGATGTGGCTTAAAAGAGATACATTTCATGAGCATTACACAATTTCCAACGTAACTTTATGGCATGCAATGAGAAATATTGAATGCCACAAATCTTTCAAACATTATTGTTAACCTATCCAACCTCACACTCAAAATAGCCTTAATTTGTTATAGGAGTCTTGATCTAGTCCTAAGATTTAAACTTTTAAAGTGGTCCTCCAAGATTAGGTTAAATGGTTTTTGTTGTTCATGCTATGTAATACCCACCCCTTAGGTTGCTTTTCAGTTTGTGGATGCCAAACTCTTTTAGGCATTTTGGATGTATGTGTGGATTTAATCAGATGGTTTAGATGATATTTATATGTTACATTTCAGTATGTTATTGATCCATTGTTAGTGTGTTGTATCATTTGTGTATATGTGATTTATGGTTATTTTATGATGCTTATATATATGTTAGGATTTCATTTCGATTATGGTTTTCTGACAATATTGACCTTAGATTTATTTGCACATGGATCATTGTATGTTTTCATTACTGTTTGATGTGCTTGGTATGGTATGGGACAAAGTCGTAGTTACTTGCTTTAGCGAGATCCACATGATAACCTAGTCTCAACCATTGTTTATCATATGATATATGCATGTATGTTCATCTTTGTGATGACAGGTTTGCAGGTACCGAGCTACGTCTTCCCTGAATTGGTAGGAGTGAGCGTACCCTATCGCATTAATCTTGATGGTAAGAGAGGGGAGATAGTTTTCAGGTCCAAATCCTATCCTAAACCAAATTGTCTTAGCTAGTGGACAAGTATCTGTTTTGACTACCCTGACCGAATTCGTATAGTTGATAGGAATTCGTGTGTCCCTTTCCTAGTGCATGTTTTATTTTGCATGTGTTTGATTTCAGGTGCTTGATGTGATTATGTGTGGGTTATATCATGTTATTTATTTAATTGAATATTATTGAAATTAATTATTAAATATAGGATATTTAATTAATTGAAAATTAAATTAAATACCTATGTTTAATTGAAAGTTTAATTAAAGTGCAATTATTGAATAATAGTATTTAATTGAAAATTAGAGTAAATAAGCTTTTATGCTTAATTAAATAATTAAATATTTAGTTGCATGGATTATTGTGATGTAAATATTTAAGTTATTTAAATTAATATTTTATTAATTACATGTGCAAGATTTGGTTGAAAAAAGTATTTTCAAATTTAAATATCTTAACTTGTAATTAGGAGTCAAAGTTGAGTTGTGCAAGTAATTAGATATTTTAATCAATTAATTGTTATTTTCTTTCAATTTTGGAGAGGAGTCATTTTAGGAGTTAATTGAATGTGTTGTCATGAGGGTTTGCTTAATTAGGGGAAGTTGATCCTCTTTAGGGGGATTATTCTCTCATTTGAACATAACAGATTTTTGAAGAAGCTTTTGTGTGTTCATATTTTTGAAGATCTGTGGATGCATGTTGGAGAAAGTTTGTGGAAAATTCGTGATTGTGTGTGTGCTTGGTAGATCGAAGGTTTAATCACCTTCAAAGGCAAAATTACCTCCGTTCTTACTTTGGATCTAAGGTAGGGTTTGATTCCTTTTGCGATTCAATTCTTGCTAAAACTGTGTCTTCATTATGGTTTATGAATTAAATTACCTTAATTAAGAGTTGTTTGAATTTCTTGTTTAAATGGGTGTTCTTGAAACCCTGGAGTTCTTATTATTTTAGAAAATTGTTATTTAGCATCGTAAGGTTATGCTGGCCAAATTTTGTTGGAAAATTCCCTATAGATCTCTTAGAAAATGATAAATTAAAATTGTCTATAGTTGGAACTATAGAGTAGGGAAAAATAAATCCCCTTAGGGAAATTTAGTCTTTGAAAAATTAAATTCCCTATTGAAAATTAATTCTTTCAAAAAAATTGATTCACTGGAAAAAACACAGTGGTGGTAAAAACTCACCAGTAAAGACAAAAAAAAAAGTTAAAACCAAAAGAAAAATGGAAAAGTTTTTTAAAACTTTCCATTTTCAGAATTTATTATAAAAAAAAAAAAAAAGACTTTTTACTTCTTATGTTTTCGGATTGTTTTGGTTTAAAAAAATATATACATATATATTTAAAAATCTTTTTTTAACCTTCTTTTAAAAAGAAGCAGCGGGTTTTATGTTTTATTTGTAAAAAAAAAAATTTAAAGGTTTTGGGGAGGCGGGTGGCAGGGGCCACCGCACCCCCTTGTCCCCTCTCCCAACGGGGACCGCACGGCAGTCCCCTGCCGTGGGAGGCAGGGCCTGCCTTTATGGCAGGGACCCTGCCGCCGCACAACAGGTCTGCTAGCGGGGACTCCCGTAAGGGAGTGGGCAGGGAAAGGTAAGTAG
>MU226369.1:179106-196183 GCA_018584345.1 Thuja plicata | reverse complement strand
AGAATAAAGAAACCTAAGTACCAAGAAAAATAACTAGCAGAGGACTAACATAAAAAACACAACCTAAATAAACGACAAAAAAATACCTCATAGAAAAACAAAGCAAAGGAATGAAATAATCCAAAATATGTGTATCTGTGTGTGTGTGTGGGTGCGCGCACACCGCCAAATACAATATGAATATATTTAAATAAAAAGAAGAATATATATGTAAAACTTATTTTTCTTGGTGCTTAGGTTTCTTTCTTCTTCTTGTTTTGTCTTTAGTTTTTTGTTTTTTTAGTATTTTTTATTGCATTTTGTCCTTTCCCCCTCCTATTCCCCAAGCCCTAGTTTTCCACCTCCTACCTCTATTTTAGCTCTCGAGTCTTCAACTATTCTATCTTTTGTGCTCCCTAGCTATTGCTTCATCCCGATAATGGATCATGTAGTATGCTCTGAAACGTTACTGATGAAAAATTACATAGTTTAAACCAGAAATGCAAAAAATCTATCATAATGGACTATGGAAATTATATAAATCTAATTGTACAATGGTTCTCACAACCACGCATAAGGAATAATAAACTTTCCAATGTAACAAAATAATGTAAGCACAACGAAACACATAAAGCCACAATGTAGCATCTAAAGCCAAAGCAAGTCATCACAAAATGATTCACATCCAATTGCAAAGAGGCACCACCATAGACATATTGCCAAAATTACATCCATAGGGATGTCATGAAGGAAGCAAATGGGAGAGGCACTACAATGTGGTAAAGTGACAATATGGTATGAAGTCTTAAAATTTCATGTTATTTATGAGATTCTACAAAATATGAGAATGTTAAGGCATTAGAGGAAGTAAAGGGGAAGAATCACCATTATATATGTTACCATCATAAAGATAATAAATATTATTAAAAATAATAATAGTATAAATAATAAGAGAGAGAAATAAGAGGGTTGTGAGATAAATCAGCAAATAATACCCTATTCTTTAATGAAATAGTAAAAGAGAAAGGAAAGAAAAGGAATCTTGAACAAAAAAAAAATGCAAGATCGAATTCTCTTGTAAATTCCAAGTTGTGGAACTAAAGTGATTCAAAGACTTCCATAAGGACTGAAAATAACAAGAAAAAAATGATTCAAATGAGTTTGAAATGCCTTCTCAAGCTAATGTAGATGTGTGATTAATTGAATCAAGATATTCATTCCATGACATCCCAATGAGAATGGTTACCTTGGTATTATAAAATATGATGGTAGGAGGAGGGTGTACCTTCGAGATGACTCTCACCTAAAAAAAAAAATTCATGTAAGAGTGCTCATCAAATTCCTAGATAGGCATGTGAAGGGGATCAATGGTATTCTACATATATTTGGTTTGACACAAAACCTAATGTCAGTGAGAAAATTGAATAATTTTGGGTGTACAGTTTATTTTATGCAATTAATGATTTAAGATTATGTGAGGAGCTTAATAAAGGTGGTTGTGGGGTTTTTGATAGCGCTATGCAAGTGGTACGCTCTATGGAGTTGGAAATAATTTTCATCTCCTTGGAGATTGTACCTTACCTTGCTGGCACAGGCATATGTACTTTGTCTTCTTTTTTGTTGAGTTGGCTTGTTCTTGTTTGGGCTTATTATATGTTGTGTCTTTGTTTTTATTTTGTGGCTTTATTTTTGCATTTGTGTTATCCTTCCGAACGAACTCATCATGCCATTAGGGTTTGGCTCATTGCAACCTCAACTTGGTTTCACTCGTGTGTCTTGAATGGGTTCTATTAATGATGGGGCACTTAATAACATAGAAGAGCGTATGGATATTATGGAGAATGATGAGACTGGTAATAATGAAAGTGCAAGCCCTTCGAAAATAGAACAAGAGAAATAATCTTATAAGGCAGTTGTTTCATAATAGTATGTTCTTGTATGTTCATCCTTAGCAAGTTTCAATGGAAAAAAATTTCAGGCAGCCCAAAATGGAGCCAGGAAGTTTTTTTTTTCATTCCTTGCCTAACTGCGTAGAGTTCAGGAACTTGCAACCAGAATTATGGCATTTTATTCCCCAAATTTTAGAATCCCTGGGGTCAATTTTGCAGGTAGAGGACTTGAGGGTCACTTTGCCCCATTTAAATGCAAGAATTCTCATTGCTTTGTCCCCAAAATTTTATATTCCAGAAAAAATCTCTCTCAAAATAGAAAAAGATAATTTTACTTGGGAGCTCGCTATGCTCAGGAATTTGGGTGCTTATTTTCACTGTAAATTGAATGGCCATACGAGATGCAATTGTTCATCTCTAAAAAATCCACAAAATGCAAATTTTAATTTGGCCGCAAGTGACAACTCTAGCTAAAATCCTAACTTGAGTAAATAAGTTGATAAGTAGAAAAAGATGGAGTCAAATTCGAATAATATCGATGATAAACCAGTCAAATTGTATAATCTCAAGTGTGTTGAACAAACAATCATTAATAATTTGTATTCTGCTAATACAGGTAGCAAGTTCACTATACTAGCGAACCCCCTCTTTGAGGAAGAATCTAATGTCATCCCTGATACAAACAACAATAATGATCCTCCTTCTACCTGTGTCGGTTATCAATCAAAACACAGGGCCCCTGGTGTTTATAATGTAGAAAAAGGGGAAAATGTGGATACCCGCACCAGAAAAAAATGCTCAACAAATAGTGTTACAATATATCAATAAGAGAGAAGAGAAGTTGATAAATGACAAAAAATTACCTTTGGAGAGGAGAGATTCCCCACCTAGTGTTATGGACTCCAAGATGGAGATGGCAATAGATAAACAAATTGTGCCTTATGCTACAGAAGTGGGATTGAAAGATGGTTGTGAGGAAAATTATATTGAAATTCTTCGCAAAAATGCAAAGAAAAAAAGGAATACCATGGAGAGGCAATCCCTATCTAATTCTAGAGGACATAATAACAAACTGTAAAACTCTGAGTTGCATGATTGCTTTACTAGGCTCTACAAGAATAAAAAAGCCTCTCTGAATAATCCATGATGATGAACATACATAGTTGGAATGTAAGAGGCTTGAACATTCCAGATAGGAAATATGTTGTTAGGAAGTGGTGTAACAATCTGAAGAAAAAAATATATCATTTGCCTTCAGGAGGTCAAGGTTGTGGGGTTGCAAGTATACACCATGATGAAATTTTTATGGGATCAAGACATTGCTTTCATTGTAACCATGAAAGAGGCAAGGGTGTTGTTTCCATCCTCATTGGCCCTAAATGGATGATAAGATCATGGCTAATGATTTCTCCCTTGTCAAAGATCCCAATGGGTCACATTCAAGGTGAAGGAAAAATTTATAGGCATTTGTAATATCTACGCTACTAATGATTATAGAGAATGCGCGAATTTTTTGGACTGGCTAACATCGAACCTCCCTAATGCTCACTGGATATTTATTTGGGAATTTGACATGGTAGAATAGAATGAAGATAAATGTGGAGGAATAAAACACTCTTGAAAAGGGAATGAACATTTTTTCTGAGCTAAATTCAAAAGAAGATTCAATCTTATTGACCTGATTGAAAGGAAAAAGAAGTCTACATCAAACATCTGGTATACATGATGTAATAACCAAACTGGCCAGCAAAGAGTGTACTGAAAACTTGATAGATTCTACATAGATGCCTCCTTCTCTTTTTCCACATATGATGGACATTCTCCTGTGACTGTTATCCCAACCACTATCTCCGATTATTCCCCCATCCCTGCCATTATCAGTCTTGATCTAGACTCTCTCTCTGCCATCAGACCAAAGAGAAATAATGCTTTCAAATTGAATGTCCCCCTTATTTATGATGAATATTCAATAGATTCCATCTACATGGACACTTTCCTTTCTAAGTTTTGTAATAAGGAACTCAGACCTAGAGAATAGTGGGATTCCCTCACAGAAGTTCGGAGGAAGATGTTTCAAATTATAGGAAAGAAAAAGGCCATGGACAGATCTAAAGAGGAATCTTACTTGCAAAGTAGACTAAATTGTATTGAGGGAGAGCTCAAAATCAAAGGTTAAGACAACCATTTGGAAAGTGATCGGTCTCAATCCAAGATGCAACTTAGGAGATTACACAATTATAAAATGCAGGGTCAAAAGGTAAGAGCTAAAATAAACGGGCTAAAAGAAGGTGATAGGGGCACTAAAAATTTCATCAACCTTATTAGATCTAAATAGAAAAGATAATTCATAGATGAAATACAAGTTGACAATTGTTTGACTAGTGAACCAAATTCTATAAAGGAGGCCTTCTACAATTTCTATAGTAATTTGTTTTCTTCTGAACATGGTGAGGACAACCAAGAGGCTCTTAAAAAATGTTTGAAGTTGATCCCAAAAAATATCTCTAAATAAGAAGCTAGGGAACGTAATCAGAACACTTCATTAGAAGAAATTGAAGCTACAATCAACTCATTGGCTAATGGGAAGTCCCAAGGACTTGATGGACTCCTTGCTGAATTTTATAAGAAAAATTTAGAGTGGATCAACAGGGAACTTATGGTGTTTCATGAGGATTCTTATGAGTAGGGATCCCTTGGGGAGAATATTAATAGGGGGTTATAAAATTTCTTCGTAAAGCTGGAGACAAGACTCGAGTTAAAAATTGGAGACCAATCACCCTTTTGAACTTATCTTATAAGATTATTGCCAAAATCTTAGCTAAAATGATTGTTAATCTCTTGAACAACTTCATATCTATAACTCAAACAAAATTTATAAAAGGGAGATACATATTGGAAAATCTGATTACTAACTCGGAAGTGCTACGCTAGGTCAAGGTTGATGGCCAAAATGTTGAAATGATTCTTTTGGATTTTGAAAAAGCATATGACAGAGAGGAATGCCCATTCCTCATTGGGATGATTCATGCTTTTGGCTTTCCTCCTTATTTTTGCAAGTGGATTTCTATTTTGTTTAAGGATTCCTCTACTATTATTGATGTGAATGGGGAGATTTCTAACCCAATCCCCTGAAAAGATCTATTAGGCAAGGATGCCCCATTTTTGTGGTCTTGTTTGTCATTGTTGATGATGCCCTTTTTATACATTGAGGTTTTATGAACCTGGTCTGCTAGTAAAAGGGTGATCCCTTCCTAATCATGAAGAACTGATTAATGCACAATTTGATGATGGCACAACCTTGTTTTTAGAACTCTCAGAAGATAATTTTGATAATTCCATGGATAGATTGCAGTTTTTCTATTTGGCTTCTGGTTCTAAAATTTCTCCACACAAATATACAGTTATGGATTGGTCAGAAAATGCCCCACAATGGCTCTCTTCTAGAGCATGGATGTGGGTTGTTCCTACAACTATTGTCATATATCTGGGAATTCCATTTGCAGTTGAACTGTCTCCCAAGTACACGTGGTTATGGATTTATTCTAAAATAGAATAGAAACATATGAAATGGAAAACATGCTTACTCTCTTTGGCAGGGAGAGTCCAAGTTGTTCAAAAAGTTCTGGCATCTCATTCTATTTACTACTCATCCTCATGGTTATTTTCCAATTACCAAGTTTAAAAAATTGACAAGATCATGAGAGACTTCTTGTGGTCTAATGGTATGGGGAATAAAAGAAGGCACTGTGTGATTTGGGATTGGTGATGTAGACCAAGAAATAAGGGTGGAATGGGCCTTCGAGATTTGTGAAATCATGGCATTTTTTTGGCATCCAAATGGATCTTTAAAGCATTAAAGGGAAATGATCTATATTCAAATGGGTAAACCAGTGTTGGGGCCTTGATTGGTCGGACTCTAAATGACACTTTGTTTTTGACTTTTTTTGGCGCCAACCTATTAAAACACTAAGTCTTGTTCATGTTGGATTTTACTCTTAAAGAAGCTAGTTGTGGGTTCCATGTTATCCTCATTGGGCATTGAATCTCTCACCTGTGTTGTATGTAATCTTCCTGAAACTTTTGAACACCTCTTTTTTGAATGCAAATTTTTTTGTGAAGTCTGGTCCATTTTCCTTGGTTCCCCTATTGTTTGGGATGGTCCTCCTAGTTTATCCTGTGGTGAGGTCCTTGCTAGTTTTGTTGATATATTTGTTTTTAAAATTAACCAATTTTGGTTTGTTTTCTCTATTGTGGTTCTTTGATTTCTTTGGAAGCATAGGAACGAAGAGGTGTTTCAAAACAAAAGGAGAGGGCTTACTGAGTTCAACATAAAACTCATACACTATTTTATTATGTCACAGGTTTATGTAGTATTGGATATTCCTAAAAGCATATGTATGATCCTTGTTTGAGAAGGTGCACTATTTGATTTACACGACTGATATTCACTCCGCCCATTATTTCAACACTTACAGGCAGATGCTTGACCAAAAAGAATTTGACATTCTGAATCAATTTATACAGGATAAAAATATCAATGTTGCACAGTAAAAGGCAAAGATTAAAGTAACAAAAACACCAGATGCTCTAAGCTGGGAGGCTGTTGTTAACATTCGTCCTACGGTTGAACCTCCAATTGGCATTTTCGAGTGTGATTAGGTTGAATGTAGTAATAACATTATTGGGTCATGGGGAACTTGATGACCATAAGCTACTCCCAATTGCTCTTTTTGGTTCATTTTGATCTATTATGTTTGTGATGTATAAATTTATGTAAAGTATTAGTTGGTTGATGACACAACACTTTTTTTGCTTGGTCATGTTACTGATGTAGTCATAGCTGATAGAAGTATGAGGACATGTTACAAATAGGAACTTATGCCTTAGTAGTTTGTTATGTTGATTTCAGAACTCTGATATGGATCAGTTTGGATGATGAATCTATCTTTTTAAAAAAGACTATGTGAAGATTTATAGTGCTCACTAAGGTTGTTTGTGTGAATATTTTATGTTAAAAACAAGTTGCACTATTCAATTCAATAGTTCATTTATTCATGTAGAAAACAAATTTATACATTATATAATCTCACCATTTGAACAAAAAGAAAAGCGTGGTGTTTTATCTACTTTTGATGGTTGTGCATTTTTGCTACCTAAGAAAACTCTTGCTTCATAAAGAAAGAAACCAATCAATAAGAAAATTTTAGGCAGGAGGCAAATGATATGCTTGACTAGCTCCTCTTGTACAATGGACTCTTTTATGTATTTTCTTGTTTGTAATGTGCTTCCCCTATGATGTGTTGCTTGTAGCTCTTATCACATTATTATCCTCTCATTGTTGCACATGTTTGCACATACTTCATTGTACAATGGAGGATGATCCACCTTTGGTGGGCATGTGATTTCACCTTGTGTGGTTGATAGGTAATTATTTGCATATCTCCTTGTTATCATGCATTGTCTATATATTTCTTTATGATGATATTTGGTGTAGTTTGCATTCGAGAACATTGGATTAATATATTATGATGATTATATTTGATTCCTTGTTATATTTTTCCTTATATGTTGTTGGATATTCCAGTTGTCCACTTTCACTGATATATGCTCATATTGGTGTAAATGATTGTTTTAATTCTTTACCTTTAAATGAAATGTTTATTTAAATGATATGTACATTTAGGATTAGAATATGGAATGGCCAGTGTCGTGACATTCTAATACATACGAATGATCGCATCACTAGAGCATCAGTGTTCCATTAGGCATGTTTTATTATTTAAATTATACTTTGGCTATTTATACTATGAGTAACTACACTTGATGTCTGTGTGTTTAAGTGAACATGTACCGTACATCATTCCACCTAAATTATAGGTTTGAGTGTATCTTTATCCCCGATAGTGGCACATGAGATAGTTTCACTGACCATTCATGATTTAGCCAATATCGTCACTATATGGGTGATGTATCCATGATTATTATATTATAGCTCCAATATGTGTTGCTAAATCTAGACTTCATATGCATATTGTGATAGACCAATACATTTTTGTGCATTTAGAGTTCCCGCAGTTGTCACTGTCGAGTTAAAATATATGTTAATTTAATTGTTTAGAGATTTGGTTTGATTTACCAGCTAATTAGTTGTAGTTGAATTCCATTTTTTTGGTATTTATTTAATTTAAACCCGGAAAGCCTTTAATCACCCTTATTTATTTAAGTGATTTAATTTTTAAAATCTTTTTGGCCTTTTGGCAAAAGTGACTTTATATTTGAGGAAACAAGTCATTTTCCTCACTTTTGCAGTTGGTAAATCTAGATTTTACTCCAAATTGCTTTGGATAAAATCACTAAATTGCTTGTTGTGTTTGATCCGCTATTCAGATTCATGTGGGTAGCAGCTCATTGGATTTATGCCACCGTTGCTATTCTTTCTGTGGAGTTCTTCACATTTTCATGACATTTTTTATTTTCCTCTCCTATTTTTTGTGTTTTGCCACTTGGTGTGAGGTAGGGCATCTCATATCTTTTTCTTTGCTTCATATTTTTAAGTTAAGTAAAGTTCTTTAGGTGCATGAGTTGAGAATTAGGTTTCCCCCACAATTTCGTAGCATGTCATTTCTCAATTGGGTATACGCATTTATTTTAAGTTATAGAATTTGGAAACTGTGGTTTTCATGGTGTTATGATGCCCATTTTTTTGTGTGCCCAGAATAAGAATTTTATTGGATAATTTAGTTTTTGGGTGTATTTGGGAAAATGAGTTTTAATTTTGTAGCTTAGTTTTGAGTTTCATTTTTGGGCAATTTTGAGTTCACCTTGATTTGTGTGCCTTCTAATTTTTCCTGTCACAATGCTTGGTGTAATTGGTTTGTTGGACCTAGTAGTACTCCATGTTTGTAGTAGGATCAGACTATCAAAATAGATTGAGGACATTCGAGATAAAAACCATCGCAATCTAAACTCGCCCATTTAATGCTCAAACGTTGATTTCTTACCTTGCCAACTTTTGCCCAAATTTGTGATTTTAGTGTATTTTTTGGTTTGTGAGCGTTCCTCATGTCCTAGGGAGATGTTTGATGGATTATATTAGAATATAAGCTCTTGACATAGTTTCCAATTGAGTAGTTTGGAAATTTTGTCTTTATTCGCATTTACTCAGTTTCTTGTCTTGAGTGTTGGGAGTGATTTGCCTCCAGTTATTGCCTTCCTTGCTTTTTGATGCTTATGTTATTAACGTCCTTTGTGTAGACCAAGTAGATGATGCATCTTGTGCTTTTGTCCTTAGTGTAGACCAAGTGGAAAAAATCCCTATTTCACGTCCTTGGTGTGGACCGAGTGGACAAAGTATTTTGTTTATGTCATCGATGAAGACTAAGTGGAAAAGCTTATTGTATTGGTCTATGTCTTGGATGTTGAGCCATTAAACTAGGTGTGTTGAGTAGGCATGAGGAGTAGCTCCTTAGGTGGTCCCCATCCTGGAAGTGGCCGCATAGGTTGTGTCAAGGAGTTTATTAAAAAATGAAAACATAATCAAATGAACTGGGTATAAACATTAAACAGGATAAATTGGTAATTGTACCCCAAATATTAGAGATTGACCCGTGCAAGTGGTAGATGGTAATTGTGCCCTAGATATCATAGATTGACATGTGCAAATGGTTGATGGTACTTGCACCCCATATTTGAGTATTGCTCCATGCAGGTGGGTATACTCCCTATGGTTAGTACTCTCTCAACTAGGTCTAGTAGTAGTGAGTAGCAACCCTAGTCTATTGTGAATATGTACATTGGATCTCTATATCATCCTTTGATTTTATGGATTGATTAGTGTGTGTATTAACCATCTTTTGGTGTTCTTGGGTACCTTGTGTTTGTGGTCGAATAATTATCTACATGGTACAGTGGGGTATGCCTAAGGGTTCCACATGGTAGAGTGGTGTTACACGTCACTGTTCAGGATCGGTGCATAGGTGGGGGACTTCTTTTAATGATGGAGTTATGAGCATGATGTTCTCTTTCTATCCCTCTTTACTCTTTCAATACTTGCTCATACTAGATAGTTGTTATTATTTTCAATTGTTGATATCGAGTGTTTGCTACCTTGATTTTTGGTATTCAGTACTCCACAGTGTGGAGAAAGCCTTGTATTTTAGTCGTACATTTGTGTCAACAAGCCTACCTTGTTATCAGACTGACAGAACCTTGTTCAGGAGGGTTTCTAGGTCTTTTTGGTATTTTGCAGAGCAACCTAACACATCTTTTTATTCTTTAGCACATATGTCCATTCTTTTGGTGATAGTCTTTAGCATATATTCATGATTTTTTAACGCATATGTAGAACAAAGTAGTGCATTTGCACTTTGTTCTAACACATTTATTTTACCAGATTAGTGCATCTGTGATGGTTTGGTGTTCCACTAGGTCTGTGCAAAAATGGATTTCAGATTTAGATTCCTTATGTTTTTGGGATGGTTTGCAAGTATTTACATCTCATTTTTTGTTTTTGTATAACGATGTTAGGTTCACTTTTTGATTTGGTCTTAAACTGAACCTTGTGATCTCGTCTCCTCGATTGGTGACCATTGAAGATGGTTTGGGATTATCCCGTAGGGTTTGTGGATGTGTTCTGGACTCTCATGTGGTGGCTTGAATGTTTTTGTTTGTTCTTGGTAAGTGATTGGGGTTGTCTTGGAACCCTTGGAAGCAGGTTTGAGTCTTTCGCTTGTGCACGATCATGATTTAACTTCTTATGGTTACATATTTGGTTATGCTTCATGGTTATATTACACTTATGTAATTTTTTTCTATCTTCCTTTCAAAAACAAATTATTTTGTGCTTATTTTAACCCTATGTTCTGAGGGTTCCTTGGCGAGGTATTACATCTAATATCAAATCCCATGTTCACATGTTGGGATCTCTGTTGTATATTTGCTCATTGTGTTTGGTGTGAGTGGTGTGTGGTTTTTATACCCATCTATTGTTATCATTCTTTTCTTATCGCCTTAGTATGGCTTGTTAGACATGTTTTATATGATTTTGATCCATATCTTTTTTTTCTCTGAGAGATGCCTCCTAAGGGTAGAGGTGGTCGACGGAATGCATATCGAGATAACCAGAGGAGGAACTTTGTGAGGAGGAACATCATGAGAAAGAGAATCAGGAGGAAGAGAAACATGAGGATCACTAGGAGGATGATAGAGAGGGTTATGGTGGTAATGATGGGAATCCCTAGTTGGTTCAGTTGTTATAGGGACTTATTACTCAGTTGGGGCCTCGTCGAGAGGAATCTCACCATGGGGAGGCTCAATTATTTGATCATGTAGAGTGAGAGGAGAGGAGAGATCATGAGCATTATTGTACCCTTCATGTCTCAAGAGCAGAGCATAGGAGAGATAGGGAAGTGGAAGATGATGATTCTATCTGTGCAAGGCACATGAGATAGCTTTGAGGTCTCATCCACCTGCATTTGATGGTTCTTGCAGTGGTATCGAGGCCAAGACTTGGTTATTGGACCTTGGACATTGCTTCACTATACACCCTTATGATAGAAACACTAGAGCTCAGTGTACCATTATGCACCTTAGGATTTTTGAATCTACTTGATGGTGCATAAAGGAGAAAAAGATCCAATTGGATATCGCGACTGTTTCATGAGAGATTTTTGAGGAGCAATTTTATGAGCATTTCCTTTTTGATCAGTACTAAGAGGCATGCGCTAATAAGTTTCATGATATCTGATAGGGGACTATGTTAGTGGATCAGTATGAGCATACGTTCTTTGAGTTGAGGTAATATTCCAGTTATACTCATGATGAGCCTATGTTAGTACAACACTTTGTCTAAGGCCTTAATGGATGTATTGCTAGAGATGTTCATATACATCACCCTAGGAAACTTTCCCTTTCTGTCGAGAAGTCACAATTGGATGAGGGAAATATAGATAGGGGTTTTGGTAGTAGGAAAGGAGCACAGGTTTATAGTACTTAGCCTTCTAGACCCGGTGCACAGGGTACTTAGGTACAACCTGTAGGTTCTTCTAGGGCATATTTAACACCTGTCAGGGCTAGTCGCAAACAAAAACATAGATAAAGACTTTTTTTAGGGTTCATCTAAGAGGTAGGGCTCTAGTAGACAATAGTGAAGAAATCATGGGGATTCACATCCTATAGATAGGTCTCATAGTTCAGCATCGAGGAGTGCACTATAGAGTGGTTAGTAGAGCTCTAGTGGGCGTAGTTTCTTTCAGTCAAGTACACCTTTTGTAGGTCATGGTTTTGAAAAAGGGGGTTGTTTCCCTTGTGGCCAAAAATGGCATATTTGTGCATTTTTCTTAGAGGTTAGCATTAGGATTAAGTTAGAGGCAGACTATTTTTGAGTTTTTATGATATTTGATAAATGTCAGGCTGAACATTGGGGCACCATTGTTGAGACTATAGGTGTGTTACATGGTATATCTACCTCTATATTATTTGATTTTGGTGCTTTTGATCCTTTAATTCCCCTTTCTTGTGAAGTAATGTAGGCTAGTGGCAGCACGACAAGTTGATAGTTGGTAGGTTGAGTTAGCCCCAGGTTCTAGAGTGGTTGTAGACTCCCTTGTTCATGGTTGTGTGTTGGATTTGGGCACCTTCCCCACCACTGTAGATCTTCATATCCCACTCTTGGGTTCATATGGAATTATTTTAGGTATGGATTGGTCAGCTTCCCACCATGTGTGTATAGATTATCAGTGCAAGTTTGTATACTGTTTGGATGACACAAGTCACAGGTGGGTATGTTGAGCTTGTAGGAATCCATAGACCTACTTCACTTTGTATGATCTCAGCCACACAACTGAAGTGGAGTATGCAATAGGGATGTCATTTCTTCATAGTCTCTATTAGTTCCCTTGATGGGGTTGAGAGTTGAGAGGTGTCTCTTGATGATCACCCACTAATTCATGAGTGTTCAAATGTTTTCTCGAGTGATATTCGAGGACTATAGAGAGGCATGAGGGCCATTTTCATTAGGTTTTGTAGTGACTTCATGACCATTAGTTGTTTAGAAACCTTGCTGAATGTGGGATCTTCCAGAATGAGGTGAGATAATTGGATCATATCTTCTCTAGAGAGGGTATTTTGTGGGTCCTTCAAATATCTTGGCTATTATGGATTGGCCAGCGCCAACCAATATTCCTAAAGTTCATAACTTCATGGGTTTGGTGGGTTACTACCGGCAATTTGTAAAGGACTTTTCTCAGTTGGCTCATCCTATCACTTCTCTTTAAAGGAAAGGGAAGAATTTTGTTTGTTCCATGCAGTGCGAGTCAGCTTTTCAGGCTCTTAAGGAGTGTTTGACCAGTGCACCTATCTTGGCAGTGCCAGATCCCATAGGTGAGCTCATGGTGTGTATTTAT
This sequence comes from Thuja plicata, assembly GCA_018584345.1. Classification (NCBI taxonomy): domain Eukaryota; kingdom Viridiplantae; phylum Streptophyta; class Pinopsida; order Cupressales; family Cupressaceae; genus Thuja; species Thuja plicata. The sequence goes on along the minus strand of MU226369.1, from coordinate 182,913 downwards.
GCAACATTGGAGGGTGTGAGGGAAGTTCTTATGTAGGATGGATGAGTGATAGCATATGAGTTCCAGAAGCTTAATGATGATGAGCTAAACTACCCCAACCATGATTTAGAGTTAGCAGTGGTTGTACATGTGCTAGTGCATTAGAGACATTTCATTTTGTGTTACAAGTTTGAGTTGCATAGTGATCATCGTAGCTTGTAGTATATCGTTTCTCAGTCGAACCTAAATGCATGACAACATTGTTGGGTGGAGTTTCTTTGTTCGTACAATTTTGATGCTCACTACATTAAGGAGAAGGAGAACATTATTGTTGATCCCTTTAGTAGGAGAAGGCATGCGATCTCTATTTTTTCTCTTGGTGTAGATTTTCATAGCCGTATGTAGACCTTATGGAAAGACATGTTGTCAATTAGTGCCAAAACACTTAGTAACTTATATGAATATAGTGTCGACCGAGCTAGCAGCTTGAAGTGCAACCCGAGCAGTTGTAGTGTAACCTAAGAAGTTGTAGTGTCGACCAAGTAGATAGTGACAAAACAACATCACCCGAGTGATCAATGCGACCCAGTATCCAGTGTAGCCCGAGTACCAGAGATTGGTAGTTTACTATGTCACCTGAGTATCAACATTTCCCGAGTGTCAGTATAACACTTGAGTGGACTACTGGACCAGAGTAATAGTATTGTGTTGACTTAGTTCTTACTGTTTGATATTATTGTATATCATGAAATCCAACTTGTGTAAGTAATTGATTTGGATAAGGTATATATGTAAGCTACTTTATTTATCCAAATGTGTGTGAAACAATTATATATGTGAATATGAAGTGGCAGATTGATTAGAAGGTTACAAAAGTATAAGGTAAAACAGAGACTCATCTATCAAATTCAGGTGATTAGTTTTATATCAAAGGATCTCATTCAGCAAATCAGAGTTGCATAGAAGATCATCTATTGGTTCATCCTAACAGGTGCATCAACAAAATCCTTTAACCGGGTGGATTTAACAGTCCTTTACAAATCTCCTAAAAGAGTTGCATACTTAATTGTATTGTACAAATCCTTTCACAAGGTGGACCTAACAGTCCTTATTTCTCCTAACAGGGCAGGCCATCAGAAGTGGTCAATTGTAATCTTTAACAGGCTAAATTTATACTACAGTACTAAATCTTTTGGGTACCATCCCCACCCTAGTTTTACTTTCTATTTGGAAGGTTTTTGAGTAACCAAATATTGTGTCAAGTGTTGTGGATGGTTATTGCTTTTTTATTTCATGCATGCAATCAGATTAGATAATCTAATAAAGGATAAAATTGAATAAGTTTTATTGGTTCTTGATTCACCCCCCTTCTCTCAGCCACCTAGCCTCAATATTTCCAAAAATTGGTACTAGAGCTAAAGGTTCTCTTAACAAAAGTTTACCAACTTGAGAAAAGATCAAAGGCAATGGAAATACATAGACTGGAGAAAGCCATTGAAAATGAAAAGATAGATCTACAAGTGGCCATGGATCAAATTAGAAAACCCAAGGAGCAGCTCTCTCATTCCCTGAAAAGAAGAAAAGATTTAGCAGTACAAATGAATGATAAAAGTTACATAGAAGAAATAATGGAAGACTTATGCAAAGAAAGAAGTTTCGAAGAAGCCGATGCAGCCATTAAAAACCTACTTGCAAAGAATCTCAATTTACATGAAGAAGTCATAAATTTGAAGAGAGAACAAGAAATTAATTCAGTAAGAATATGTGAAGTGATGGAACAAAAGAGCCAAGCAGAAAATGAAGGAGAAATGGCACAAGAAGATAAAAGATTGCTAAGTACAAGATTAGAGGAAAAAGAAAATGCAATCCATCATTTCTCACTTCAGCAAGCAGGTATGATAAATCAACTCAATAATGCAAACCAAGAAGTTATCAATCTGAGGACAAAAAATGAAAGACTACAAAATGATCTCAATACTGAAAAGAAAACAAATTATAGTATGATGAATTCACAGGTAAGCATGGATCAGTTGACAAAGCAAACTCATTTTAGACATCATGGAAAGATTGGATTAGGTTATACTGAGCAAGGTGAATCCTCACAGTAAGGAGATGAAAAGAATAAGAAACCTACTTGTAATCATTGCGGTAAGTTAGGGCATACATCAAATAAGTGTTGGAGCAATGGAAATTCAAAGTTTAATGGTAAATTCTACATATGCAACAAACATGGACATAGGGCAAGTGAATGCACTAAGAAACCTAAGTTTGAAGGAAAATGTTTCAATTGTAACAAACAAGGTCACAAGTCTTCCGAGTGTAGAACTAAGAAATGGAACCCTGCTGAACAACTAGCTAAAGCAATTTTTGGTTGGGATTACAACACATGGAGTAGATTTTGTCATTGTGGTGAATATGGGCATATTGGTGCAAATTGTGCAAAGACTCACCTCAGAAAAAGGAATCCTACTAAGAGATGTTATGTGTGTAAACAACTCGGTTATCTAAGCAAGAAATGCATGAACAAAGAAAAAGTGGATACTGTCTTTGAGAAAGGAAAAGCTAAAGTTTCTGATATCATAACTCAGACAAGTCAGCAATGGGTAAGTGTAAACTATTAAAATGTAAAGTACTAAAAATCTAAAGTACTGAAAATGTAATAAACTAAAATGGTATATATATGGTGTGATGTATGTGTGTGGGGTGTGGGAGGATAAGATTTCCCTCTTAACCCTAAATTCATAAAGGGAAGATCCAAATTGATTAACCCCAAAGAAAGGACCAATGCATAAATGAATCAATCTATTAAGAATAAGGATAAAGAGCAAAACCCTAGGTTCCGTCATATAGAAATGAATGTGTAATAGATCTAGAAAGATTAAAACCTTAATTAAAATGAAACATTTACCTTGGAATGTAGCAGATCTGGAAAAGCCTATTTTCAGGTGTCTGTACTGAGTTTCTGGAAGTTCTGCAACCGGATCACACAGAGATGGAGAAAACCCATAAATATTTTCTAGATCTAGCTCATGTTGATTTTGACCCACACTATAACATTTGGGTTCAAATTTCGACGCCAATTTCCGACGACACTACTATTTGTGTGTGATTTTTTTATTTTTTTTCAAGTGCCCCTGACGTTGTTGCAATAGCGACAATACCATCGTAATTGCGACACCCTCTTGATTATAAACAAAAAAGAAAAAGAAAGGCTCATTCGTGGTTGAGTTGTGCATGCGAGTGGAAGGAAACTATACCATTCTGCGCGCGAAGAGGGCTCTTGTTGTATTGAATCCAGCTAGCAGTCATAACTGAAGAATCCAACAACTCATTCATCACACCTCCGGGCCGGTTTGCAATTCATTCAGATGGTTTCCTTCATGTTTAGGGTATAGCCACCGCATACTCATCAACAAGCTGCCACCGCGTACTCACCATTTGAGGTATGTCTTGTATTTTAGCATTTGGTTAAGAGCATATTACAGATATTAGTCAATATGATGAATATACGTCGTAATGAGAACATACGTCATAATCTGCAGAAACCCTAGCATAAAGAAAGTGATGCTTTGTCACGGGCAGTATGCCACTGTTGTTTCATTGAAGCTTTGACACTATCTATTGAAGGTCATATGCCAATGAATTTTGCAATGGTTGGTGTCTTTTTAAATGCCTCATTGAGCGATTGAAAAAACTATCTGGAACCTGGACATTCATGATCTTATTATCAATTTCAATATATGTCTTGTATTTTAGCCTTTGGTTAAGAGCATATTACATGACTAGAGGCGTATACCCTAAGATGGCATGATTGATATTAGTCAATAT
>MU226369.1:125145-143703 GCA_018584345.1 Thuja plicata | reverse complement strand
CCCCCCCCCCCCCTCCCAGTCACCTAGCCTCAATATATTTTCAACACCATATTCTTGAGGCTTTACCTGGTGACACTTGGTATTAGGAAGTTAGAGAAGAGATTGAGTCTGGACACACCCTTGTGGGTTAGTTTTTAGGTTACTCTTTAGAGTAAGATAGAATTTTGTAGCACCATGGGCGCATTTATGTTTTAGTGTCAGGTAATCTTTGTTTCTTAGTTTTATTTGAGGCACATCGTGCGCCATGTTTCTCACATCCCAGTGTCAATAAGGTGCATGCCAATCTTAGATAGATGTACTTCTGGGAATGGATGAGGCATGATGTTTCCAATTTCATTTCTCAATGTCTTGAGTGTTAGAGAGTGAAGACAGAGCATTAGCATCTGATAGGTCTTTTGAAACCACATTTCACTCTCGAGTGGAAGTGGGACACTATATCTATTGATTATATTACTAGGTTACCTATGTCATCACATCATCATGATGCCATTATGGTTACTATGGAAAATTCTTCCAAGGTGTCTCACTTTTCACCCATGAGAGCTTCTTATACTGTTACTCTAGCAACACGTGTTTATGGGGGATATAGCTTGATTGTATGGGATACCTTGTAGGATGATTACATATAGAGTTTTAATGTTTAGTTCCGCACTATGGACATCTCAGTAGCATGATTTGGGCATGCAACTAAATTTTACCTCAGTGTATCATCTGAAGATCAATGGTCAAATAGAGCGAGTGAATCAGGTTCTTGAGGACATGCTTCACATGTATGTGATGGATCGATAGTTGAGGACTATTTGTACATGGTTGAGTTTTCCTATAATAATGGGTACCATGGCTCTCTTGGCATGTCTCCTTTTCAGGCCATGTTGATGGATGGAAGGAACACTAAGAGGGGGGTCAATCAGTGTTCTACAAATCTTAACTTTATTAATCTGATTTCCAATCCACTAAATGCATATAACAAAAGGTAAAGTACAAGAACATAAAAATAAAAATAAACACCATAGCACATGTATTTTATCATGGAAACCCTTTTAGGGGAAAATCCATGATACAAATGGAACCCACAAAGAAAATACTATGTAAAAATATCTTCTTACAATAAGTTAAAGAATTAACTTGCATTCAGGCACACTACTTAGAGCTCACTTCTCAATTACAATTAGGGCTACAACCATTTACAAGAAGGCTCGTTGCCTTACAAATTCACAACAATGATCACATGCTTTTGAAATTCTAAAATAACATCTAACAATGTTTGATTATAGTTCCATATTATCACATACTCTAATCCGATACACTTTTACCTCTAACTACCCTATTTTCCCGCTCTTCACTAATCAAATTATTAGATTTACAAAAACCTTCATGAAATCCTTCACTTCGCACCTTGCACATTGATCTTATACATCAACACTATCCTCTAATCATTCAAACACACTTCAAAAACCTAATTCATCGATCTTATAGGTCCTCAACCAAAAATTTGATCTCCCAATGTCAGCTCCAAAAATATTCCAGGGAAATGTAACATGTTTTTACCAAGTCGGCCAAATCCTTAATTCAAATTCACTTCCCCACAATTTGTTTTTGTAAAGTCTTCCATACATGTTGTCTTTATCATTTAAATATAAAATTTAGTGCCAAAAACAAATGTATCATGCATGCGTAAAGCTTTTTCACCCATAAATTGATTGTTCTGACTGATAACATAAATAGTAATGTTAAGATCTTTCTAAATTTCACACCACATATCATCGTACCTTCAAATTATGGAATACAAATCTATATACATCCAAAATTATTTCCTTATATGTGCACCAAAAGATTTTAACATGGAAACGAACACCAAACCTTTTACTGTACATTGCCTGAACACTATGTTCTTCATTTTCATACTTAACCAAATTATGATCCTGACTTCCGGTTTGATCTACAATTGCAATGCACATGTGGAATTAGTGTTTAGTTACAATTAATGACAATATCCAAGCTTCTATACAGTGTCTCTTGCCAAAAATCTCCCCCTTTTGCATTGATGACAACACTTAGTGAAAAATGACTAAGTGTCCAAAACTGTGTACTCCACAGAACTTAACTACTCCAAAAAAATTCAAATAAAATTCCACCATAACTCCCCCTGAGCATAATATACACATTTTTAACTCTCCTATACTCCCCCTTTTACATCAATGGAAAAGGCATACCAAAAATGTCCTACACTCCCCCTAAACTTTGCATACCAAAACTTATATACATAAATGCAACAACTTTCTAACTCACATAAGTTTAAAAATATCTGCACATATGGTCTTCAGTAAGTACAAATATTTGTCCCAACCTTGTTTGAGACTTCTCAAAAATGATATGTGGCCATTGATTATAAATACCTTTTCTTCTGTCAGTTGTAGGTTTGTTGGGACTGATGAGGCTAATGATTTTTTTGCCTCCTTCATTTCACTAAACAATGTCTGAAGTTTAGGAGCAATCAAACTCCTAAGCTCTCCCACTCTACCAATAGTATTCTCATTTCATTTCTTCAAACCCTTGATCTTCTAAAGATAAGATATTGCTTTTCCTTTTAGGTTAGATGTAGAAGCATTCAAAGGGTTAAAATATTGAGCAATTTGTTGTAATTGTTTCTCATTCTTTACTCCGCTTCTCTATTCCTTCAACAAATTTTGAAGTTGATAGACATGACTTGTATATATTCCGACCTTCATTCAGAGTATCTTTAATGCCCTTAATGTTTGTGTCTAACACTATTCTATCATACGCTATCACCTTCTTCAACTCATAAAAACTCTTCTCAATAAAATCCTTCCTAACCTTAATCTCAACAGACTTTTCAAATGACCCAAATTGAGTACTTACTGCAGTTATTAGTCTCTTGAGATCATCAAAAGGGTTTTCTATTGAATCCTTGAAAAAAATTGGCATCAACTTCTCAAGTATACTGTATGCCTGCTCCAACAACTTGTTGACTTCAATGTGGGTCTTCAACATTTCCTCTCTTTCTTGGGCCACAACAAATTGTGCTATTTTGAGCTTCTGAAGGGGTGAAAGGACTAACAAATCAATTGTCTCTTGGGACAGTTGTGGAACATATTCCAAACTATCCTTGTCCATGATATCTCTCACTGTCTTGGAAGTGTCTCTTGCCTTTCCCTTATCCTTCTTCTCTTTCTCTACTACCATTTTACTTTCCTCTTCCTCCTTTGGCTCCTCTGCAATCAATGACACATCTGATCTAGAGGTTGAATAACTTCTACATTTTTAGTCCTTTCTGCCTCTACTTCCTTCTCTATCTTTGCTCCTTTATCTTCCACCTCTTCCTTCTCAATGAACTTCTCCTACTCGGTCATTTGTACTTCTTTTGTCACCATCTCTAGAATGTCAATCACATCGATCTCAACTTGCTGCTATACTTCTAGAACATTAGGAGCATTCATAGTAGATAAACCAAATTTAGGTACAAAAGTACTTTCACCTTGAGTTGTTACAGGGTTAAATTCATATTGGTTCCTTTCAAGATAAGCTCTCATGATCTTGTATGTCTCCTCAATAGTTTATCTTACCTTTCCCTTCATTATCTGATTCATTCTGAGTTTACTCTTAAACAATTTTTCTGTGTCTTTAAGAATTTGTTTGACCTCCTAATTTGCAATCACCGAACATAAGTCTACCAGTACCTTTTCTCTTAATCTTTTATCCTCTACCAATGGATATGATTTCCTTGCATCTAGAATATTATATAGAATTTTTGGTAGCTCATATGCAAGCTCTATAAGAGCCTTTTTGAATCTATATAGGTATCTAACCATAACCTGTTCAACTACACTCTTTTCCTTATTATCAAATTTATCAAGGAATTTTTATAATGGCTTCAAATCGCCACGTGATCTGATACTCTTAACTACATCATTTACTAACATTCCATTATCATCAGACTCAAATTTAGTCATTTTACCTTATTGTCCTTTCTCACCGGACGGTTTGGGCTTGGTAACTAGTGATGCCTTGGTTTTCTTTTGCTTATTCAATTGCTTCAACTCAACATCAAACTCAGTTTCTTCATCATTTTGAATTATGACTTCCGCATTAATTTTATTTTCTTTTGTCTTCTTCTTACCCTCTGGCTTCTTCTTTTCCTCTAGCCTCTTCCTCTTGGTTTCTTTTGCAGGTGGAGACACTTGTGGATTCATTGTTGTAGACCTCCTTGTCTACCTACCCATAATAGGTGTGGATATAGAACTAGGTTCACCAACTTCTATTGGCTCCACATCAGCAGCATCTTGCTGATTTCTTCTAAGCTAAAAAAATTATAAAATCCTTTACATCTGCTAACTTCTTCTTCACTTTCCTTTCTATCTTAGGTTCCTTGAATTATTTGTACACCTTTAGATCCTTCTCATCATATGTACCAAACTTCTCTTCAGTAAGATTTTTTTGGCTTACTCAATAAGTCTTTAGCATATAGATCAAGTATCTACTCATCCTCCTCATAGCCCATAGGCATAACCCATGAGGCTCTAGGTTCTACTACCTCTATCATACATTGGTCTATATCTACCATAAAGAAGATTGCATCCTTGTATTTCTCTACTATAGACTAGGGGATTCTTTTTCTAGTATGCATCATGCTTTGAAATGCCTTAAAGTAACCCTAAATAGAAGTTGTTCTCATCTTGTTGTCCATACCATACATCAACTCCCCAATTTGGAATGTTACAGGTTTGTCACCGAACCAATTTAGTGGACCCACTCCAGGGAATTCATTCATGAAATAGAAATATATGCATAAGATTAAGGTTCCAACTTAAAAAAGTTATTTTTATCCTTCTTAATCTTTGTGAGGTTTTCAATTAGTTGTCCTCTCATCACCTCACATAGGTCATATACCTTGTTTTCCTTGAGAATCTGATATGCAACATAAATAACTATTCTAGACACATAATTGTCTCTACTATAATGATAAACTTTTCATCCTACCACCGTTGATGTAAACATAACATCATCTTCAATTAAATAATTTATAATCATACCTCATTTATTAGATATCACTAGAGTAGCATCATGAACTATGTCATTCTTCGTAATCTTCAACACGGGTATTCCATCGGATGCCCAGAAACTTGTCACAACTTGTATAAACTCCTTTGTAATCTTCATTGGCTTGTTGATCCACACGAATTCACCATGTACCCTACTAAGTATGTACCAAATCCATTCATCTTCCCCAATCAATAAATAATCTGCAGATTGAGTAAATTTATTCTCTTCTAGGGTTTTGAACTCAAGTTTCAATTTTCCATTCTCTATAAGCTCCTCATTGTACAAATCCTTCAATTGGTCAATACCAAGATCCTCCAAATTAACATGGATGTATTCACTAACATCCTTGACATGTAAAACTCTTTATGACACATTTGAAAGAGAACCCTTTGGATACACTTCAACTGACTTGAATGGATGTTTCTTGAATTTGGGTTGTGGCCTCTCTGTGATATCGACTATAATAGGAGTATTCATGGTGAAATATTCAAATTTCTGAGATACATGTAGATAAATACTTTTTGCAAAGCCAGGGTTTGCATAAAATGTCTTGAACAATCTTCTCTATCGCTTCAGTCTTGATAAAAATCACTAGTAGAGAACCTATTCTTTGTTCTCTTCGAATGTAAAGTGACAAATTCAAGTCATATTTTTCCTTATGTAGCTCGCATACCTAAATTTTAGGTATCATTAATGCTTCAAGCCCTAAATGTTTTCAAACACCCAATTCACTGCTTGGTTCACATAATTGGTTATACACCTCCAAAAATTACCAAATCCATTTAGGTAAACACTCTAAAACCTTTTTTCCAACATAATACAACTATTCCATGTCTTCTTGATTCATGTACTTTACCTTTAGGGGGTTTCATAAGATTTTGCATTTAAGCTCCCCTAGGCCAAAGGCCTAAACTCAATTCCCTGAGGAATTTCTACTACCAAATCTCGACGTAGACCCTTTTGGTGTGTTCTTAGAATTCTTCTTCACACATTTTTTATTTGCTTCCTAATCTCTTCAACATTCACTTTTGCCTTGCCTTTATCATTTCTTGGCTTATTTATGCTCCCATCAACCATACCTCTCTTATTTGTGTTATTAGTCCTATAGTACCTTGCAATATGACCAGATCTATTACATTTGTAGCATACAACATTCCTTTGTCCATTTATGTTTCTCATCTAATTTCTCTTTGATGTGTACTGCTTGGCAATGTGTCCAAATCCATTACATGCATAACACTTTATTTTGCTTCTATTTTTTACAGAGTTGGTTGGAACACTTATGCATTCACTTGCCTTATGACCATGTTTATTGCACTTATAACATTGACCAAAAAAAGATGCATTATTATGATTCATCCTATTCCTACAATGCATGGCTTTATGACCACACTTATTGCACATAAAGCACTTACCACCAATCCTTTGAGCGTTAGGTTGTCTTTTTTATGGCTTCTTGTCCTTCTTCTTCTTAAATCTAGGGTTTCTTTGAGAAGATCTAGAAATTACTCCTTTCTCAAATCCAAGACCACTCTTATCATCTGGACTCCTCTAAATTTCAAGTAGTGAATCAATCTTGGTTGAACTGATCATAAAATTTTCTTTGTAGTCATTAGCAATTACAAGCTCATCTCAAAGTTCTTTCTCAAGATCCTTGGATCCCTACAGATCAACAACAAGTCTATTACATTCATCAGATCTTTCCTTCAAGGATTGATTTAGATTATCTTCATTCTTCTTCCTATATTCAATCTCCCTCGTCATCCACATCACAATATATTCCATCTCATTCCTCATGATTGCATTATCTCTTTTGATCTTTTGACATTCTACAATTTTCTCTTTCATGTCTTGACTCAACTGTTCATCATTCATGCTCTCACTGTCCTTTTGTTGTAATTGGTCACAAAGTTCCCTTTTTTCATCTTTTCTTGATTCAATTGTGTTTTCAATTTGGTAATGAAGATTTTTGCTTCTTTGAGATCCCTCTGCAACTCTTGAACCTCTGACTTAGAGTGATCAAAATCATCTAAGGAAACTAAGAGTTGTTCTTTCAAATCTGAATCCATCCTTCCTTCTTGGATCACCCTCAAGATCTTAGGCTTCCTCCAAGGGACCAATAAATCTGATACTAATTGTTGGATGGAGGGAACACTAAGAGGGGGTAGAATCAATATTCTACACATCTTAACTTTATTAATATGATTTCCAATCCACTTAATGCATATAACAAAAGGTAAAGTGAAAGAGCATAAAACAAATAACCACAACACTATAAAACATGGATTTTATCGTGGAAACCCTGTTAGGGGAAAAACCATGGTAGGTATGGAACCCACAAAGAAAATACTCTATAGAAATATCTTCTTATAATAAGTTAAGGAATACACTTGCATTCAGGCACATTTCCTAGAGCTCACTGCTTAATTACAATTAGGGCTACAACCCTTTACAAGAAGGCTCGCTACCTTACAAGATCATAAAAATGATTGCAAGCTTTTGAAATGTTAAAATAACATCTAATAATGTATGATTACATTTCCATATTAGCACATACTCTAATTTGATACAGTTTTACCTCTAATTGCCCTATTTTCCTACTCTTCGCTAATCAGATTATAAAATCTACAAAAAATTCATGAAATCATTCACTTCAAACCTTGCACACTCATCTCATGCATCAAAACTTTCGTTTGATCATTCACACACACTTCCAAATCCTAATTCATTGATCTTATAGGTCTCAACCAAAAATTTGATCTCCCAGTGCAAACTCCAAAAATATTCTAGGGAAATATAACATGTTTTGACCAAGCCGACCAAATCCTTAGATCAAATTCACTTCCCACAACAAAAGTCATGTACAATTATTCCATACATGTTGGCTTTATCATTTAAACATGAAATTTAGTGCCAAAAACAAATTTATCATGTACATGTAAAGATTTTTCACCCATAAGTTGATTGTTTTTAATGGTAACATAAACAATAATGTTTAGATCTTTCTAACTTTCACACCACATATCATTGTACCTTAAAATTATGGAATAAGCATCTATATACATCCAAAATGATTTCCTTAGATGCGCACCAAAATATTTTAACCTGGAAAGGAACACCGAACATTTTACTGTACATTGCTTGAACATTGTGTTCTTCATTTCCATACTTAACCAAATTCCGATCCCGACTTTCAGTCTGATCTCCAACTGTAATGCACACATGGAATTAGAGTTTAGTTTCCATCAATGAGAACATAAATCTTTTATGCAATGTATCTTTCCAACACATGTATTGTCGATCATGTTTTACACCATTGAGTTGGGATCACTCAGAGGACCGTGTAGCTTTGGGTCTTGAGATGCTTTAGGATATGGAGCAGCGGGTGGTTCATATTAGAGAGAATTTGGTTACTATTAAGGATCGACATAAGAAGTATGTTAATTCTTCTAGGTTAGATCGTCATTTTTTGGTGGGTGATCATGTTTTTTTGCGAGTTTGTTCATGGAGGAGGCCCATCTATTATGGGAAAGGCTCCAAGTTACCATCATGTTTTATTTGACCTTTTCTAATTCCTGAGAGGATTGGTCCTATTGCTTATTGCTTGGCATTGCCACATAGCCAATCACACACCCATGAAATTATTCATGTTTCTGTTGAGACATTATATTCTCGACGTGACCCATGCTCTTGATTGGGGTGCTTTACATGTAGAGGATGAGAAACTTTCTTTGGTGCCCATCCACATTCTTCAGCATTGGAGGCTGACCCTCAGGGGTCAAGAAATCAAGAAGGTAAGGGTCAACTTATACCCAAGCGATGAGACTTCGACTACTTGGGATGATGCTTCACAGTTGAGAGATTTATACCCCTATATTTTTGTTGGCTTCCAAAAGTAAACCTATGCCTAGGGGGGAGGATGTAGTGCCTCTTGTGGTTGTGTTCTTTTGGATCCTAAAATTTCTAAACAATTCCAAGCACCCTAAAATTTGAAATTAGTGGTCATTTTGTAGAGGTACCTGAAATGAATTATGATTCTTCCTTGATACTAATAAAGATGTTATTTGATGAGTGAGGATTGGCTTGAAGACTTAGATAATAAATCAGAAAGGTAAGGATAAGAATTGGCCTATGTTCTAAATGTCTCCATAAAGAAAGGTTATCCATCTACCTTATGTTGTATGCCCTCTACGTCATAAAAGGTCTAATTGCCTGAAGCATAGTAAAACTCTCCTTCCCCTCATACCTAATGTCAAAGTGCCCATTTTCTTGCCTATAATCTTATCCATAACTCTAAACATTTCATATGCTAGTTCTAAAATGTGTTTCCATTTTTACATTGACTACCCTCAATTATACTAAAAACCCATTGTCTAGAGGATCCAAAATCACCTTAAAATATATCATAATCTATTCTAAAACCATCATAAACTATTTTAGCACTATCCTAAGGCATTTCCTCCTAATATGTTGATAACCTATTCAAAAGGATTGTAGACTTGAGAGAGGGAGGATGTCGATTGTAGAGAAGTTGAAATTTTGACCTGCAGAAAAGATGGTGTCGTCAAAGAATGAAAATGAGTGAAAATTGTAAATCTAAAAAAGACCAATTTCATAAAATCAAGCTTCCAAGCTCTAGTTAAAATCTCTAGTCTGTTCGAGATATTTTAGGCAGTCGACCAACCCAAAATCTGAGAGATAGGTGGTTATCGACTAATTAGTTGATTATTTTTTTTGAAAAAAAGAGTTTTTTTATTTTTTTATTTTAATAAAGAGTGGTTTCTTTTCACCCAAAAGGGATATGGAAATTATTTAACCAAATGTAATATAAGGGGGTATCACATTGTAATGTATTTCATCATTAGTTAATAAGAGACTTGAGTACTTTTATTTTCAATTGTGCTATGGAAAGTTTTCCTATAGATCATTTATCTATAATTTTCATTTTAAGCAAATGAATGATATCTTAAATCCTCTTATGAAGAAATTACTTATTGTCGTACTAATTTGAACATCAAGCTTCATTTGATAATTTATTGTCCATATGTCTCTTGTCTAATTGGTGTTTTCAAGGAGAATTTAAATTCAATTGGACTAATTATGGTGGCAGATATATAATTATATAGTATTGAGGGTTAGATAGTCGACAAATTCATCCAAGGGGATAATTTAAAAATTGTCTCATAGGGTTATACATGAAGGTCTATAAGGAAGGCAATTTTATCACCCAAAAGATAAGAAAATACTGGTTTATTATATACAACTTTATTTAAAACATAATTAGATTACAGTAGGAGAAGTAGAAGATAGATAAAAGCAAGAATCAGTCATAAATCAAGATTGTTGTAGATAAGAATCAAAGAAGTATAAGTATAAAGAAGAATAATCAGGAAAGTTATAACAAAATCAAGTAGTCAATAAATGAATCAATCTATTTCAAGAATACATGTCATTTTGAGATAGAGATTAGAAGTAGGATACAAATAAGAAACATAATATACTATAAAAGGCATCATCTTGAAGATCCTGTTGGTGAATAGGTGCACCCTCCTAGGTCCTGCAGAGCCTAAGGTGTAGGGGAAGTTCAACCATAATTTGGTTACGCTCATTTGTTGGCCAAGTCAATTGAAAGGTTTGAACATAGAGCTTGGCATACTCTTAAAAATTTTGAATCTATTGATTTGGGAACCAACATGTTCTATTCCATGTTATTTTAATTGGAGATAGATTATGTTTTGATTCTATGACTATTTGTATGATGTGATCAAAATTTGCTCTGCGTGATGCACTTGGTTACATTACTTATTTTGGTTACCAGTATCATGGTTGATTTAGATGTTAGATTATACTGTTTTTTACCATTTTGATCATATCTACATGATGATGTTGTTTAATAGAACATGATGGTTTATGATGATATCTAGTGTAGTTTTCATTTGAGAACATTGGATTAATATATTAATATATTATATGTTTATTTAAATGATATGTACAATGAGGATTAGAATATGGAACAACTAGTGTCGTGACATTCTAATACATATGAATGCTTGTGTCACTATTCCATTAGGAATATTTTATTATTTATGTTATGCTTCAGCTATTTATACTATGGGTAGCTAAACTTGATGTTTGCGTGTTGTATTTAACGGGTACTAGACATCATTCTGCCTGAATTGTAGGTTTGAGTGTGTCTTTATCCCTAGCAGTGGCATATGAGATAGTTTCACCGACCATTCATGATTTGGCCGATATCGTCCATGTATTGGTGATGTATCCGTGATTATTATATTATACCTTTGGTATATATTGGTAAATAGGGACTTCATATGCATAGTGTGATAGACTAGTATACGTGTCTGTGCATTTAGAGTTCCCGCAATTGTCGCGATCAAGTTAAAATTTTATATGTTGGTTTAATTATTTGGTGATTTGATTTTATTTACTAGTTAATTAGCCGTAGTTGAATTCTATTTTTTGCAATTGATATAATTAAAATGTTGTTAGTCTTTAGTCACCCTAATTTATTTAAGATTTAATTTTTTAAGTCTTTTTGGCCTTTTGGCAAAAGAAACTTTATATTTGAGGAAAGAAGTCATTTTCCTCACTTTTAAATTTGATGAATTTGGATTTTTCTCCAAATTGCTTTGAAGAAAATCACTAAGTTGCTCATTGTATTTGATTCGCTCGTCGGATTCACATGGGTAGCGGCTCATTAGATTTGTGCCACCAATATTATTCTTTCTGTGGAGCCATTCACATTTTCATGGGGATTTTAGTTTCCTCTCCTCTTTTCCATGTGTTTGCCACTTCGTATGAGGTAGGGCATCTCAAATATTTTGAATTTTTCTCCGTATTTTTGAATGAAGTAAAATGTTTTAGCTGCATGGGTTGAGAATTACAATTCCCCCAAAATTTCATAGCATCTCATTTCCCAATTCAGTATATGCATTTATTTTAAGTTTCAGAATTTAGAAATTGTGGTTTTCATGATGTTATGCTGCCCATTTTTCCGTGTGTGCCTATAATAAGAATTTTATTGGATAATTTTTTTGTTGGGTGTATTTGAGCAAATTGATTTTAATTTTGTAGCTTATTTTTTTGTTTCATTTTTGGGTTCACCTTGATTTGCATGCCTTTTAGTTTTGTCTGCCACCATGCTTAGCACAATTGGTTTGTTGGACCTAGTAGTACTCTATGTTTGTAGTAGGATCATGCTATCAGAATAGATTGAGAAAATTCTTGGTAAAAACCATCACGATTTGAACTTGCCCGTTTGATGCTAAAACATTGATTTCTTACATTGCCAGCTTTTACCCAAATTAGGGATTTTCGTGTATTTTGTGGTTTGTGAACGTTCCTTGCATCCTCGTGAGATGTTTGATGGATTATATCAAACATTTGATCTCTTGGCATAATGGCCAATTAAGTATTTTGGCAATTATGCCTTTTTATGTATTTACTTGGTTTCTTACCTTGAGTGTCGGGAGTGATTTACCTCCATTTATTGCCTTTCTTGCTTGTTGATGCTTATGTTATCCATGTTCTTGGTGCAGACCAAGAAGATTGTGCATCTTATACTTTTTCCCTCAGTGTAGACCGAGGGGACAAACTATGGGTTATCCTGTCCTTAGTGTAGACCGAGTGGACAAAGTCCCTATTTCACATCCTTGGTGTAGACCAAGTAGATGAAGTGTTTTATTTATTTCCTAAGTGAAGAATGAGTGGAAAATCTTATTGTATTGGTCTTCATCTTGAATTTTGAGCCATGCGACTAGGTGTGCTGAGTAGGAATAGGGAGTAGCTCCTTACATGGACCCTGGCCTGGAAGTGGTCACACAGACTACGTCAAGGAGTTTCTTAAAAAGTAAAAACATAATAAAATGAACTGGGTATAAAAATCAAACAAGATAAATTGGTAATTGTGCCCCAGATGTCAGAGATTGACATGTGTGTGTGGTACATGGTAGTTTCCCCTAATGTTAAACATTGACCCATGCAGGTGGTAGATGGTACTTGTTCCCCAAATTTTAGTATTTGTCCATGCAGGTGGGTATACTCCCTATAGTTAGTACTCTCACGTCTAGGTCTAGTAGTAGTGAATAGTGACCTTGGTCTACTATGATTGTGTTGCATTGGATCTCTATACCATCCTTTGAGTTTATGCATTCATTGGCATGTGTGTTAGCTATCTTTTGGTCTGCGTGTGTACCTTGTGTTTGTGGTCAGGTGACTATCTCTGTGAGCATGGTTAGGTGTGCTTGAGGGTTCCACATGGTGGGATGGTGTTGCGTGTCACTGTTGGGGAGCAAAGTACATGTGGCAGACCTCTTTCAATGATGGAGTTTGGAGCATGATGCGCTCTTTCTATCCCTCTTTACTCTTTTAGTAGTTTCTTATGCCAGATAGTTGTTATTGTTTTTAGTAATTTATCTTGAGTGTTTACTACCTCGATTATTGGTATTTGGTACTCCCCGATGTGGAGAAAGCCTTGTATTTTAGCCGTACATTGGTGTCGAAAAGCCAACCTTTTTATCAGACTGAGAGAACCTTATTTAGGAGGGTTTCTAGTTTATTTTCATATTTTTTAAGGCAGCCTAGCGCATTTTTTATTCTTTTAGTGTATATGCTTAGTCTTTTAGTGTATATGCATGATATTTTAGCGCATATGCATAACACAATAGCACTTTTAAACTATATTCTAGTGCATTTATTTTACCAGATTAGCACACATGTGACAGTTTGGTGTTTTATTGGATCTCTACAAAAATAGATTTCATATTTAGATTCCTTATGTTTTCGGGATGGTTTTCAAGTATTTACATCTCATTTTCTATTTTTTATAACTATGTTAGGCTCACTTTTTGAATTGAGCTTAAAATGAACCTTGTTTTGGAATGCACTGAGGATGATCTTGTCTCCTCATTTGGAAACCATTAACGATGATCCAATCTTATCCCGTGAGGTTTGTGGACATGGTCTGGACTCTCATATGGTGGCTTTAATATGTTTGTTTGTTCTTGCTAATTTATTGGGTTTGTCTTTGAACCCTTCAAAGTATGTTTGAGTCTTCTACTTGTGCACGATCATGCGAGGATTGTGATTTTACTTCTTATGGTTGCATCTTTGGTTATGCTTCATGGTTATATTACCCTTATGTAATTATTTTCTATCTTCCTTTAAATTTTTAATTTTTAATTTTGTGCTTAATTTAACCTTGTGTTTTGAGAGTTCCTTGGCGAGGCATTACAGCAGATTTCTTTAATTGACCCTTGTTGCTCTGTTGGTGCAATGTGATAAAGAGATCAAATATTTAGTGATGTTCCTTTATTTTTATCTTGTTTATTCTATGTTGTATACATGTTATGTCATGCATGTGCTATTATTGTAAATGTAACTTTGTGTTGTATGGGTGGGGAATAATACAAAAGCGATAGTAGCCAAATTTATTTTTGGTCTTTGGAATGTTGACCCAAAAAAACTTTTGTTCATGTATCTTATGTGCTCTTCTTCCCTTTTTCTCGTAGTTTTACTATTGAAGTTTGGTAGTTGCAAAAGCTATTTGTGTACCTATGATGATTGCATTAGTATTATGTTTAAGATATTTGTGATGTGAAGAGGATGTTTATTCTCTGTTGTGTCATTTGTTATCCTTCTTTATGATCAGGTGCTTGAAGACTGCGAAGAGTCTTCATGTTGATCGGTTATCCTTATGAAGAACCTTACCTCTTTGGTTTGAAATGTTGAAGACATGAAGAGTCTTAATCTCCAGCACATGAAAGGTTACTCTCTTTGTAACTGTCGTCAGCATGTGTGCCATGAAAGTCATGTATTCATGTGTCTTCCTTTCATTTAGGTCGACATTCAAGAGTATTATTATGTAGTATCAAGCGTCATGACTTTGCAATAGATGAAATCATGTAGTATCAATTTTTGTATCTCTATGATATGTATTTTCAAGGATGATTTTCTGAGCGTTGGTTGCAGAAATTGAATTTGTAGCTTTTAGTGGTCAATGTTATTGTGACCAATATCTATAGGGTGTCATTATTAGTGTGCAATTTTAGAAGAAGTTTGTGAACATTATTATGTGTTTTTTTATTTAGTATATCTTTACTTTCTGTATGTGGTTATTGATACTATATGTAGCATTCTTCAAGTGTGTAGTTATTCTATAGATACTACAACATTTAGGGTCAAATTTCAATGCCAATTTGCGATGGCACTACCACTTGTCTGTGATTTTTGTGTTTTTTTTCGAAGTGCCCCTGATGCTGTCATAATAGCGATGGTATCATCATAATTTTGACACCCGCGTGATTATAAACAAAAAGAAAAAGAAAAAGAAAGGCCCATTTCTAATTTTCGTGATCGCATATTGTCGTGCGCAAAGAGGGCCCTAACTGTGGAATATTGGAATCTTGGTATATGGCAGCCACGACTTGAGGTAGGCATTCAAGATTTTTCTTTTCATTAAATCAATTTCATTTTGATGGCATTTGTTGATTTAATGGCACAATATGAATGTTAATAATGTCATTGTTTACATCTTTGCATTTGGAATGCTTGATGACCCATGAGCTTTGAGAGCTAGGGCATCATTGCTATTACCTACAAGGAATTGTGTGAAGTGTTTGATCTCTCTTTAATTGTTTTGCTATTGATATTCACTATGTGGTACTCCCCGTTTATGATTATTTCATGAGGAAATGCCTTGATGGCTCGCGGGCTGCAAGCAAGGGCATCATGCATTGTTTATGAGCTCACTGTTTAATATTGGCATTGTTTACATCTTTGCATTTGGGATGCTTGATGACCCGCGAGCTTTGAGAGCTAGGGCATCGTTGATATTTCCTTCAAGGCATTGTGTGAAGTGTTTGATCTCTCTTTATTTGTTTTGATTTTGATATTCACTATGTGGTACTCCCCGTGTATGACCATTTCATGAGGAAATGTCTTGATGGCTTGTGGGCTGCAAGCTAAGGCATCATGCATTGTTTATGAGCTCATTGTTTAATATTGGCATTGTTTACATCTTTGCATTTGGAATGCTTGATGAACCACGAACTGTGAGAGCTAGGGCATCATTTCTATTACCTTCAAGGCATTGTGTGAAGTGTTTGATCTCTCTTTATTTGTTTTGTTGTTGATATTCATTATGTGGTTCTCCCCGTTTATGATCATTTCATGAGGAAATGCCTTGATGGCTCATTGGCTGCAAGCTAGGGCATCATGCATTGTTTATGAGCTCACTATTTAATAATGGCATTGTTTACATCTTTGTGTTTGGAATGCTTGATGACCCCGAGCTTTGAGAGCTAGGGCATCGTTGCTATTACCTTCAAGGCATTGTGTGAAATGTTTGATCTCTCTTTATTTCTTTTGCTGTTGATATTCACTATGTGGTACTCCCCATGTATGATCATTTCATGAGGATATTTTCCCTACATAAACCTCATGTTACAGTATGTTTTATTGTTTATACTTTCCTATAACCGTAAATAATGAATTTACTTGTGCATACATATCCTCAATGATTAATCTAGAAAATATTTTCTGCACCTCTAGTTCCATTCAGTAATGACTAAAGGTCTAAAAGTATTGTTCCAACGATGTGGTGAAGGTTTATAACAACTAGTTAAAAGAATAAACCTTCCAATATTCTAACAAGAAAATAGAAAAGCTAAGAATCATGTTTCCATAGATACTGGGAGAGAGCCCAACTAACACTTTTTAAGAATGTCAAAATTAAGAATAAAAGATGGATCAGACCAAATTGAATGAGGCATCTCTAAGAATTGAATATAGATACATGATCTTTCCAGTCAAGAACTTGCCATGGAAAAGCAAATTATCACAAAATATTGGTAGAGAAAGGATATTGCCAAAAACTGCTTTAAATGATCTAAATCCTTGAATGTTCCTAAATCGACAACCTAGGAAAGAACCATTATTAATAGTTGGACTATGGCATCACACAAAGAATTTCATAAAGGCATAGCAGGGTTTCAAATGTCGAAACCAATCAAATTCTATGAGAAAAAGGAAAGGAAAAAGGAAAAAGAAAAGATTAGTTTAAGATTGTATTGCCTAGTGCTACCAGATAGTTTTTGCAAGAATATCTCTCCTACATATGATTCTACTTGGATTTTCCAAATCATCTATTCACACTGAAATCAACTATAGATTGTTTGTCATGTCCAAAAGATGCTCAACTCCTAAATACATAAAGGGAAGTGTTTTCAAAAAGTTGAAACATGCACATTGCAGGAGATGCAATATCAAACAATGCATTTGGGGAAGTTTCTTGATGGATACCATTCATGTCCATTAAGTGTTCATGAATAACCTAAAGGAAATCAAAAGGATCTCTAGGTCATGTTTGAATATTTGTCTGGGTGAATTTCTATAAGGATATGCCTCCCCTAGATTTTAGAAATTTAGAAACCTAGAGAGGAAGTAAATGTCTGTGAGAAGATTTTGTAAGTTATAAATTATGTCAAAATTTGGAGTCACTGTTACAGATAATTTGATAACAGAGCTTACATGGTGTGAAGATTTTTTCCAATAGGGTCTGTATTTACTCACCTATTGATGCCTCAAGTTTTTCAGGACCAAAAACCACATAATTACTGAGGCATTATTTGAACTGAATCATGAATAATGTCCTCCATTCATTTGATTGAGACAACCAGACCAACTTCATATTTTATCAAATGTACGAGTAATGAAATATTTTCAGGCATGCTCACACATACAACATAAAAGAAAAATTGGACAAAAACACAAGTGAAAGTTGAACAAAATCATAACACAGATGCAAGAAAGCCTAAGGATGATCTGAACACTGTGAAACCTGTGATAATTGTTGGAATTAATTAAAATGAAAAATTTAGCAGGTCCGTAATACAGAGACCTGATTGGCGCATACCAAATTCATCTAGTTGCAATAGAAAGAATAAAAGTTGATTCAAAAAATTTAGAATCCACTATCCAGCCTCACATTAAGACTCATAAAAGTTATAGAATTTAAAATGGAAGGCAAAAGAATTGTGAAACATGATCAAAATATTTATGATCAAAAGAGTTTACACCATCCTATATAGTAATTAGTTTAACCACTTTAATGAGCTTCATTGTTTACACCACAACATTACCATATGTACCTTTGGTCTGCATTATTGAATGAAGGAATATTAATGACGTCCACAAGACCAACGGTCTAAGGGACCAAGAGAAAACCAATTAATCTTCATGTTGAATCTTCTCCATGTTGTCCCTTCTGTTGTGGATCTGAATTAAGAAAGTTGTCATTTTGTGTAATCTTGCCTCTTCAAAAAGTATTAATCTAAATATATAAATATAGAATAAGAAATCTATAATAGAAGTATTGATCTAGAAATGAATGTGTTATGAACATATAGAGCTGAAATTATTGGTCAAGTATGCTAGGATGTGTTACTAAAATATAGAGATGAAATTATTGGTCCACTACAA
>MU226369.1:36143-65711 GCA_018584345.1 Thuja plicata | reverse complement strand
TAAAATGGTATATATGGTGTGATGTATGTGTGTGGGGTGTGGGAAGATAATATTCCCCTCTTAACCCTAAATTAATAAAGGGAAGATCCAAATTGATTAACACCAAAGAAAGGATCAATGTATAAATGAATCAAACTATTAAGAATAAGGAGAAAGAGCGAAACCCTAGGTTTCGTCCAATAAAAAAATAATGTGTAATAAATCTAGAAAGATTAAAACCTTAATTGAAATGAAACATTTACCTTCGAATGTAGCAGATCTAGAAAGCCTATTTTTGGGTGTCTATACTGAGTTTCTGGAAGTTCTGCAACTGGATTAGGCACAGAAACACAGAGACGAAGAAAAGCCAAAAATATTTTCTAGATCTGGCTCAGGTCAATTTTGACCCAAAACATAAAGTCAATCTTGACCTAGAATAGAATGTCGACCTTGACCTAGAACAGAAAGTCGATCCTGACCCAGAACAAAAAGTTGACCTTGACCTGCACAGTCCGACTAAAAATCTATTTTCAGATCCCAAAAGTCTGTCGAAAAGGGTATCTGGATCTGCAGTTGAATCTATTGTCCCGAACCTGTATCTACAAGAAAATGGTTTTGTTCATTGTGGGCGGGGTTTTCCTTAGTCAAACCCCAATTTTGGAATTAACCTTGAAATCAATAATTGAATTAGAGAATGCTGGCAAGTAGTAGAAGTAGATCTAATAATGAAGCTATGATACTCAATAGATATGCAATTGTATTTCAAATGTAAATAAAGTATGTTAATATGAAAGCTTCTACTCATTGTTAGAAACCATAAATGTAAATTAAAACCTCCATGTTTGTATGCTTAAAATCCACCTTAAAGGAATAATGAATGAATCTTATGGATGCACAAAGGATCTTGAAAGAAGATCACACCACCATGATGGATATATCTAGGGTTTGAATGATGAATCTTGAATGTTTAAACCAAATCCTTTCAATGGCTTGAATTCTTGGATCCTTGATCTTCAATGGAGAACTTGAAATGCTTAGGAAGAAGACTTGACAACCTTATTTGAACACTTGAAAGCTTGAAATCATGTAATAGTTATATGTAGATGTTCATGCATGTCCTTGATATCCTTCATTTTTTAAATGAGAGGAGAAATGCTTGCTTATATACAAGTCTAGGGCACAATCTTCTAGAGAAGCCTACATAGGAGAATTAAATTCCAATTAGGCCTATACCCCTAGAAGTGGACCTACATTAAATATAATTTAAGGGTCGTCACTTCAGAACCCAAAATAGCCGACCCAGAAGAGGGAAAATGAACTTTTGGATGTCCCCCGACAGCCAACCAACTTTCCAATTTTAAAGGGGGACCTGGGTCGAGGTCGAGCTCAACCCTAAGTTTGGTAAGGGTTTAGGTCAACCCTGACCTAGGTCAAGGTCAAGGTCGACCCTGACCTAGGTCAAGGTCGAGGTCGACCCTGACCTAGGTCAAGGTCAAGGTCGAGGTCGACCTTGACCCAGGGAGTTAGAACGCTTGGAAAATGTGGTAGGTAGGATAAATAGTGTTCGGAGAGGCCCAATCAGGGTCCTAAATAGGCATAGAAGATGCAGAAGGGGAAGAAATGAAAGGACAACATGATGATGGCCTAAAAAACCCCCCTAAGGAGGGCTAAACATTCTTAACATGGAAGTGCTTCCATTTTAAGATGATACATTAAGGAAATCTCCTAAGAATTTAGATCAAAATAATGAAGGATCGAATGACACCCTAAACAATGAGTTGGGTGGATCTACCATCTCAAAATAAATATGCAAGGAGACAACTAGAAATGTGCATACAAGCCATCATACATCAGTTCTAGGTATGCTAGCAATTCCAAATCAACATATTGATGCACTAGGACACACTATGGTTCTAACCGAGTCAAGATCTTAGTTACAACTGAGTGACTGGCTTAACCGAGTTAAGTCGGGTTGTATGATTTCGAAGATGCAAGTTTAGTTTTCACTGAGCTTTTGAGTAAGTCTGGGAGAACTACCTGAGCTGTCACAACTACCATGTACAGAGCATTTAATAAAAATTTATGATGAAACTTCTCATAAATGGTGAAATAAAAGGGTTATTGTTTACAACTTACAGAGTGATTAAGATCTTACATCGATCTCAGAGTGAATTTGTGTTTGAAAGATTTAGTTACTGCAAAGTTTTATCAATCTTTTGAGCATTATGGCATCTACATCCAACAACAATATTAAGAAAGGATCTAAGATGTTGGTGAGGAATGTTGTCTGCAAAACTCCAAAGTTTAAGCTTCATCCAACGATTCCAAAGGAGACATATCCAATGGGAGCTCATTCCCAAATTCCTCTGAAGGTACATTGATCAACAACATCTAAGCCTTCTATGATTACACCATTCAAGATCTAGGTACATTGGAAATGAATAAAGCATATGAGAAACTTTTTGAAGTCGGGAATCTAAATCCAGAACATAAGCACCTCAAAGTCAAGGGTTTGACTCATATCATACATATGCCACAAAACTTTTAGATAAATTGGATTAGGTTTGTTTTGAGTTGTGTTCACAACATGCATCTATGGTTGGATCAACTAGTGAAGATCACAAAGACAATGGTACACCGTGTTACAGGGTATCCTATGCTTGACAAACCAAAAGCTACCAAAACCCTACCTCGGGATGACCTAGCCAAGAAGACTCTTGTCGAGAGGTACGGAAGAGGCATGAGGTTAAATGGAGTTACAGACATGGAATTAAAGTTGTTTATTCATGTAATTGCACACAAAATATACAGTTCTAGCCGACCAAACAATGTACCATGTGAAGTTGTGGACTTGGCATACAAAGTGGTCAAGAACAATCTTTCATTCAACCTTGCCGAGTTGCAGGTCATCCAATTGAGAAAGAAAATGGAAACCATCCAGGCATCAAAGACCAATCCATGTAAGTTTGGTTAAATTCTGGTCTGCATATTCTTTTATGTTCAAAAATTTTCCCTTCCAAAGGCACAATTGTTTGGAAGAAGGACAGACCCATAGTCTATCAGATAAATGAATTCATAGTAGAATTGGGAGATAATTTTGAGAGCATCATGGATGAATACTTTGAGGATTTCAAACAAAAGATGCAGAATAGATACATAATTCCTAAACAATTGGTAGAGGACTATAAAGATTATATTTTCTTCCTAGTTGACTGTGAAAAAGTATACATTCAAGCAGTCAAGCCTAGGGTTGCATGGGTGAAACCTCTTGCATATGAGGTTAACAATGATGAGACAAAAGACATCATTAAGGCTCTTGTGAATGATACTGTTGATCCCAAAGCACCATATTTTGGTACTTATGAATAAGCAAAGGGCAGAATATCCTTAGAGATTGAAATTCCTAAGATCGTGAAGAGGGGAAAGGAGAGGTTAGAGAAGTTTGAAAAGAAGTATTGAAAGTCTTTAGACTCTCCTCCTGCTATCACTAAAAGTAAAGGGGATGAAATTAATATAGAAGAAGATAAACCTAAGAAGGAAGAGGAAGAGATAGAATCAGAGCCTCTTGAGAAGAAGAAGAGGGTAGCCCCCAAGAAAAAGATCTCTACCCCTTTCGTCACTACAAGAAGATCCATAAGGAAACTTATATTGCCTAAGGAAGATGAAGAAGAAGACACAGTTATATTCAGGAAACCCCCACCTACCTTTGAGAAAAAAATTGAAGAATTGAAAGGAGGTAGTGGTACAGGATCTCTCAAATCATTGAAGTATGCTACCAGAACCAAATATGAGCAGAAAATGATTGAGGATGCATTAGTTGAGAAAATGGCAAGGTGGATGTATGATCCATCCAAGTTGAGAAGCCATATGACTGAAGACCTTCTCAAGGAAATCAAAATTCATTGGCACAATGCAGTACAGATTGAAAAGGACATCAGAATGCAAACCTTGATGAAAGTCATGCCTACTATGACTAGTAAACAGGAAAAATATGCAATGACTAAGTATGAGAATAAACATACTCCAAGACTTAGAACCTTTCAAATCTCGAGCAAGAAAATAGAGGATGTTGTGCAGGACGCAACAAAGATATGGAAGACAACTTTGAAATCAAGGAAGAAGATAAGGTAGAGAAACCGAATATAGACCCTACTATACAGGATAAAGATGAACAACTACCTGAAGTTCATACCATTGAGGAATCTAATGCTGAATAGATAGCAGTAGAGGTGATGGCATCCCTGCCTCAATCACCTTTTCAGAATGTGTTATGTCTGATCAAGGAAAAGACTATAGAATCTACATCAAGTCAAGTAGGAACTGAGCATCAGGCTCTACCTACTACTAGGCCAAGCCAAACCGAGTCACAGAAGGTTACTGTGACTGTCTCTATAGTTGATACAGATTCTATAGTTGGTGCAAAGAATGTAAATGACCTACTTCAACTGAATACTGAGGAGAAAACTGAGTATGGAAAGGATAAGGATGATGATGGGAAAGAAAAATAAATCATTCCTTCATCTCATACCAAGGTCAAAGGTAAAGAAATAGTCACTGATGAAATTCATCTTGAGGAAGATATTGTAATTCCAAATTGGGATCTTTCCAATTTGACAGCCAAGCAGATGGATATACGTGGTGAGCTTTGGAAGAAAAGAGCAAGACAATAGCAGCTCCGAGCTGAGAAGAAAAGGAATAGAATAGTGGAAGATATCAAAGGCATATTCCATGATTCTCTAGAAATTGAATTTAATGAGAATGATTCTATTATGGACCAACTTGTTGACATAGTTCGCAAGTTTAACACAGATCTAAATGGTCAAGAGAAACTACTGCAAAAGGCAGAAAGGAAGTTTGAGAATAAGGTTCTAGAGAATGTTGTAGGTAAAATTGCAATAGATCAAGTGAAGCTAAACACTCTCATTAGCTCTCTTGAAACCACTGTAAATAATGTTGTTTCATTATTTGTAAAGTTGAGTGATACTTCCAACTTTACCATGGAAATCAAGACCAAGCTGACAAAGATAGATACAAATTTGAAGGCAAGTGCAAACCAGTTGGTACTTGATCCAATTTCAAGTTTAGCACATTTTGTGAAGATCAAGTATTTGACAGATATGCAGGTAAAGCTACTAAGGGAAGAAAGTAGAACAAGGGAATCCCTTACAGCTATGCAGAGCCAACTCCTTCCACACATGGATGTCATGCAGAAACATATTGCTCATGCAAAGACACTCATACATGACAAAAACCTTTCAGTTACAGAGCTTATGTTGGAGTTTTCAGTAGAGATACAGATTGAGTTGCACATCCTGAAGGTGTTGCAAGACAATTGGGACAATAGTTTGTCTCAAATTTTGAAGGTACATAGTTATTTCCTTTCCTACTTTGGTATTACCTTATATATATATATATATATATATAGAAAAGTTACAAAAACAATTTTGAAAAATAAAAAACAGAGTCGGTTACAACCGAGTTACAGAGTAGTTGTCAAAACCCGAGCAAGTACCCAAGCACATGGTAAGGGCAAGTTTTGACTTAGCATTTTGATTAGAATTTTAAGATATGATAAGTATTTTTGGTCACTAATACCAAAGCGGGAGATTGTAGACCTTATGGAAAGACATGTTGTCAATTAGTGCCAAAACACTTAGTCAATTATATGAATACAATGTTGACCGAGCCAATAGCTTGAACTGCAACCCGAGCATTTGTAGTGTATCTCGAGCAGTTGCACTGTCGACTGAGTAGATAGTGGAAAAACAACATCACTCGAGTGATCAATGTGACCCGAGTATCCAGTGTAGCCTGTGTACAAGAGATTGGTAGTTTACTATGTCACCCGAGTATCAACATATTGCTTGAGTGTCAGTATAACACCCAAGTGGACTACTGGACCCGGGTAACAATATTGGGCCGACTTAGTTCTTGTTGTTTGATATTATTGTATATCATGTAAGCTGACTTGTGTAAGTAATTGATTTGGATAAGGTATATATGTAAGGTACTTTGTTTATCCAAATGTGTGTGAAACAAGTATATATGTGAATATGAAGTGGCAGATTGATTAGAAGGTTATAGAAGTATAAGGTACAACAAAGAATCATCTATCACATTCAGGTGATTAGTTTTATATCAAAGGATCTCATTCAACAAATCAGAGTTTCATGGAAGATCATCTACTGGTTCATCCTAACATGTGCATCAGCAAAATCCTTTAACTGCGTGAATTTAACAGTCCTTTACAAATATCCTAACAGAGTTGCAAACTTAATTGTATTGTACAAATCCTTTCACAAGGTGGACCTAACAGTCCTTATTGCTCCTAATAGAGCAGGCCATCAGAAGTGGTCAATTGTAAGCTTTAACATGATAAATTTATATTGCAGTACTAAATCTTGTGGGTACCATCCCCACCCCAGTTTTACTTTATATTTGGAAGGTTTTTGGGTAACCAAATATTGTGGATGTTTATTTCTTTTCTATTTTGTGCATGCAATTAGGTTAGATAATCTAATAAAGGATAAAAGTGAATAAGTTTTATTGGTTCATGATTCACCGCCCACCCCTCTTAGTAACCTAGCCTCAATATATTTTCAACACTGTATTCTCGAGGCTTTACCTGGTGACACTTGGTATCAGGAAGTTAGAGCAGAGATTGAGTCTGGACACACCCTTGTGGGTTAGTTTTCAGGTTACTCTTTAGAGTAAGATAGAATTTTTTAGCACCATGGGCACATTTATGTTTGAGTGTTAGGGGATCTTTGTTTCTTAGTTTTATCTGAGGCACATCGTGCGTCATGTTTCACACATCCCGGTGTCAATAAGGTGCATGCCAATCTTAGATAGATGTACTTCTAGGAATGGATGAGGCGTGATGTTTCCAATTTCATTTCTTTGACATTTCACTATCAATTGGAAGTGGGACACTATATCTATTGATTTTATTACTAGGTTACGTATGTCATCACATCTTCATGATGCCATTATGGTTACTATAGAAAATTCTTCCAAGGTGTCTCACTTTTCACCCATGAGAGCTTCTTGTATTGTTAAGCCAACAACACATGTGTTTATGGGGGATATAGCTTGATTGTATGGGATACCTTGTATGATGATTACAGATAGATATTTAGTGTTTAGTTTTGCACTATGGACATCTCAGCAACATGATTTGGTTGTGCAACTAAATTTTACCTCAGCGTATCATCCAGAGATCAATGGTCAAATAGAGTGAGTGAATTAGGTTGTTGAGGACATGATTCACATGCATGTGATGGATCGACAATTGAGGTGGGAGGACTTTTTGTTCATGGTTGAGTTTTCCTATAATAATGGGTACCATGACTCTCTTCTCAATTAAAATTAGGGCTACAACCATTTACAAGAAGGCTCGCTGCCTTAAAAAATCACAACAATGATCACATGCTTTTGAAATTATAAAACATATAACAATGTTTGATTATAGTTCCATATTATCAAATACTCTGATCTGATACACTTTTACCTCTAACTGCCCTATTTTCCTTCTCTTCGCTAATCAGATTATTAGATCTACAAAAACCTTCATGAAATCCTTCACTTTGCACCTTGCACATTGATCTTATACATCAACACTATCCTTTGATCATTAACACACACTTCAAAAACCTAATCCATCTATCTTATAGGTCCTCAACCAAAAATTTGATCTCCCAATGTCAGCTCCAAAAATATTCCAGGGAAATGTAACATGTTTTTACCAAGTCGGCCAAATCCTTAATTCAAATTCACTTCTCAACAAAACAATCTTGTAAAATATTCCATAAATGTTGTCTTTATCATTTAAACATAAAATTTAGTGCCAAAAACAAAATTATCATGTATGCGTAAAGACTTTTCACCCATAATTTGATTGTTCTGACTAATAACATAAATAGTAATGTTAAGATCTTTCTAACTTTCACACCACATATCACCGTACCTTCAAATTATGGAATAAAAATCTATATATATCCAAAATGATTTCCTTATATATGCACCAAAATATTTTAACATGGAAAGGAACACCAGACCTTTCACTGTACATTGCATGAACACTATGTTCTTCATTTGCATACTTAACCAAATTTTGATCCTGACTTCCGATTTGATCTCCAATTGCAATGCACATGTGGAATTAGTGTTTAGTTACCATTAATGACAACATCCAAGCTTCTATACAGTGTCTCTTGCCAAAAATCTCCCCCTTTTGCATTGATGACAACACTTAGTGAAAAATGACTAAGTGTCCAAAATTGTCTACTCCACAGAACTTAACTACTCCAAAAAAAATCAAACATAATTCCACCATAACTCCCCCTGAGCATAATATGCACATTTTTAAATCTCATATAATCTCCCTTTGACATCAATGGAAAATTCATACCAAAAATGTCCTACACTCCCCCTAAACTTTGCATACCAAAACTTATATACATAACATATACATAAATGCAAAAACTTGCTAACTTACATCAGTTTAAAAACATCTGCACATATGGTCTTCATTAAGTACATATCTTTGTCCCAACCTTGTTTGAGACTTCTCAAAAATGATATGTGGCCATTGATTAGAAATACCTTTTCTTCTGTTAGTTGTAGGTTTATTGGGGCTGATGAGGCTAATGATTTTTTTGCCTCCTTCATTGCACTAAACAATGTCTGAAGTTTAGGAGCAATCAAACTCCTAAGCTCTCCCACTCTGCCAATAGTATTCTCCTTTTATTTCTTTAGACCCTTTATCCTCTAAAGATAAAATATTTCTTTTCCTTTTAGGTCTTAGTTGTATGTGTTTACATCATAGTGCTACAATTTATGCATTTGTATCTCCTTAATAAAACAACACATTAATTATTTTAATCTTAAAATTGGGTTATATATATATATATATTACTATTGTGTTTTACATAACATTAGATCTCCTAGTTTTAATTACATATATTTTACATTTCCCTTTCATTTATTTATTTAATGAGAATTTTTACTTTGAGTCGTTCATATAGTATTTTGATTAGGAGAAGTTGTAGACATATGGGTTCCTCTAATCGTGAGCCTTCTTTCTTTCAAAATCTTGGTGAGACCAACATGCATAACCATGAACTTCCCCCACCCCTTGAGAACAATTCTTCCTACTCTTCTCATGATGAAGAGGAATCCTTAAGAGTTTCTCCCAAGAAAATTCAAAAGCTTTGCACGGACACGGACAAATTTGAACATGATGACATTAATTATCCATTAGTATGCAAACAACAATTTTGGTAAGCATACATCGAAAGATAGGACTGAGAAAACCAAAGATCAGATACTAAGAGATCACCGAAGATGACAAAGTCCAAAGAGAACTGACGACACGAGTTAGTGTGTAAACCGAAATTGAAAAGATAGAAAGATAAAGTGGAACCCGACAAGGGAACCCGATATGCAAGATACAGTGCAGACCGACAAGATAGTTACAGAGCAACCAACAGAACAAAATGGAAGGACAATAAAGAATGACTGACAAATAGAACTGAAAGTCAGTTGTAGCCCGCAAAAAGTGGATCTGACTTTCACGTCAGATAAAGCAAGTGTATTCTATTTATAGGATATATATTTGTTTTAAATCCATTTCTTTAGGGACAAGATACATGAATGTAAGTGCTTTAATCAGTCTAACTGATTTAAAACACATAGACAAGGACATCTAGGTATAAGTTGTAAACCTGATCTTAGAGTTAACATTATTTTTATCAAAACTCAATGAAGTCAATCCATCTATAAATAGATGATGCAATCATTCATTGTTATGTATGAATAGATGATGTGAAGAGAGAGGAGAACATGAATGAATTAGATAAGCACATCTATGGATTAGATTGAGAGTTTCAAGAACAGGAACAAAAAAAGGCAAATTTGGTTAGCAAGAACCAAGAACAGAGCATACCGAGAATCAGAGGTATTATTCAATCACAATTAAGGTGATAATATTTTTATGTAAACTAAATTGGATCTATATCAGCAATAGGAGATTGCATTTACCAGGTCAATTTGTAATTTTCTATCATTCTAACAAGTAAAGCAAAGTGTAAAAATCCTTTCAAGGAAGGTGGATTTAACAGTCCAACAAAAATCTCTTAAACGAGTGCACACTCAACAGTTTTGCTAAAGCTCTTAACAGAGTAGACTTTAACAGGTCTCCACCAATACTCCTAACATGGTAGATCATCAGAAGTGATCAAATTGTAATCCTTAACTGACCCCTTCTAATCTGCAAATAGTGAAGATTTTGTGGGTGTCATCCCCACCGAAGTTTTTACTTCCTCACAGGAGTTTTTTGCATTATCATATCTTGTGTTGTGTCAATTTACTTTCATGAATGTTTCTATGAATTTTCACATGTATGTTAATATTATGAATTGATATAACTCACATCAAGATAGTATAAATTAGATTGAATGGATATACAATTGATTACAAAGGTTAATTGATAAAAGGCATACAAAAGTTTTAGAGGTACTGATTCACCCCTCCCCTCTCAGTACACACTTCCCATTAATCCCAACGATTGGTATCAGAGCTAAGTATCTTCTTGAAAAGCTTAAAGGCTTAAGAGAAAAGATCATACAATGGAGAAGTACATACTTGATAAAAATATTGAAAATAAAAAGCTTGAAATTCAGATGTTCTTTGGATAGTATAAAGAAGCTAGAATCAACATGAGACAGCTGCTAGATGAAAGAAAGAATATGAAATCTCAATGTAATGAGACAGATTATCATGAGGAAGAGATACCAAATTTCTTTGAGTCATCAGGATCATCTACAAGCAAAGCATCAGATACATTAAAAGAAAGCATCACAAGCCTAACTGAAATCAATCTACATCTGGTTGGACAAGTCAAATCTATGCAAATATGTCAAGAGACATAGATGGTAAGGATGATTGATGTCATGAACAATGCTAGACAAACTGAGAAAGAAAGAACACTAGAAATTGATGATAGAAGAAAGATCATAGAAAAGCTACAAGAAAAAGAGTCTGAAATACAAAGCCTTACAGAGCATCACCATGAGATTACAAATCAGATTATTCTTATGAGTCAAGAGGCAAACCGACTAAATGTTGAACTTGTTGAAAGAATAGAAGCTATCGGTGAACTGAGGGATGAGAATGAAAAGTTGAAACATGAAATAAGAATTCAGAAACAACATAATGAAATTATCAAGAAAGCTGAAGAAATCAATAAAAGAATGGATGATTTTCTTGAAAAACAACGAAGAGTCAACAACAATACTGGTCTAGGTTTTTCCGAGAATGGAGAATCAACAAATCAAGATGATCCAAAAATTGTCTACACAAATTCACGACCAAGAAAGCTTACATGAAATCACTATGGAAAGCAAGGCTATACATCAAATGTATGTAGAGGCAAAATCAAAGGTATTCCTGAATCTACATCTTCATTCATAGGATTATGTTATAAATATGACAAGAAAGGACATAAAGCATATAAATGTAAGTTTGAGATGAAACAACCAAAGAAGGAAACCTAGACGGACAAATATTGTCCTACATGCAAAATGAATAGGCACACAACTCTTGAATGTTGGAAAAAGAAAAGGCAAGCATCGAAGCCTAAAGATCAAGAAACTCCCTATCAACCGAAGAGAGTCGGTAATCAGTATGTATGGGACTACAATACTTGGACAAACTGTACAACATGTGGAATATATGGTCGCATTGCTACAAACTATATGAGACAGTAGACTAGAAAGTATAGAGGCTGGACTAACCCCAGAATGGCATGCTTACACTGTCATAAAGTTGGTCATCTCAAGAAATACTACAGAGACTGAATGACAAAGACAAGCACATATCCCAATGGAAACACCATTGAAGATATCCAGAGAGATAGAGACAAAATATGGAGAAAAGCTTCAAGCAATGATGAAGCTGGACCGAGCAATGCAAATGGTGATACCCCATCCAATGGATCTGGTGACATCACCACCCCCACCTAAGTAGAAAAAGTATGGAACTGTATTTCCCATGTTATCATTTTACATCAGTTCCATAGTATATTGATATAAATGCCAAATTAGCAAAAAGGAAGATGTATCATGGTATTACTTGTTAAAATTTGTGATAACTATGCTTTTGGGCATATAGACAGAAACCTGTCGGTATAAACTCAAAACTGAGACTGCCTACACTTATCGAGAAGCGTTAGTTAAAAGAAAAAATGCTAAGTATAAACCAAGCCTGGTTGATAAACAAGAAAATGAACAAGTTGTCAGTGATACTGAAACCTGTCGGTAAAAGCAAGTGAGTTAGCGACTGCTCCAAAACATTATAAGTATCCCTGAAGGAAGTAAAGTCTTCACCGATGAACTCAGTATTCATACACCGAGGAGTTGGTAAGCATTTATGGTACACTTTTTAGGGCAACACCTATAAATAGGGCAATGGAATGACTCATTTTTTACGACACCCAGAGCAGAGCAACCAAGGCGATTTTCAAGCATAAAGAAACTAAGTAATAGAGCGACCATGAATCAACCACCAAGCACTCCAAAGCAGTTCAGGAATCTTTGCAAACACAAACAGTAAGTTCTACGAGACCGACAACTCTATTTTTATGCATTACGCAGGAAGCCCTAAATTTCTAAGAATGGCCTCGACATCAAGAACCTTGAAATCCAAGAACGCAAAGAAAGATGAGTTCAAACTCATTAAGAATTTGGTGTGTGAGGAACCTAACTACAAGATCCATCCTGAGGTTTCCTCACAACTCGATGATGCTAGTGCATTTTCACACATTCCAGCTAGGGTTTTACTTGTGGAAGATGTTCGATTGTTCATACACTGCAAACTTGCAGAGATAGGAACATTAGAGGTTGAAGAAGCCTATAAGAAGTTGTGTAATGATGATGGAACACTTAAGGATGAACACAAGCATATTGAAGTGAAAGGGCTCACCAATGCCCTAATATTTTTACAGGTTTTCAAAACTGAATGGATTCAGTTAGTGATAAGCTGAATGCATAACAACAAGCTATGGCTTGATGAACCAAAGGTAATAACCCAAGACGTCATTCATGCGGTCACCAATTACCCCAATACTGATAAAGTAAAGGCAATAAAGCATACACCAAAGGCCAAGACCGAGAAAATGATAGGAGCCAAATGGGATGGCAGAGGACTAAAAGTTACAACAATAATCGATGATGAGATCAAGTTTGGTGCAAGTATTTTGGGCTATAAATTCTTCCAGGCAAGTAGATTGAATAGTATAGCATCAGGTGCAGTGGACACAACGTTCAAAATTGTTAAGAAGGGAACACAATTGGACTTATCTGAACTATTCCTAAATAAGTTGAAGGACAACTTAAAGACTACCAGGAATGCAAAGTGAAACACTTGTAAGTTTGGCTTACTGATAATGTGTATCTTGTTTTATTTTCAAGAAACATTCCCATTGGTTGGAGATGTTAAATGGGACAGCACCAAACCGGTCACCATGAAAATCAGTGAGCACATAGCTACACTGGGAGATAACTTCAAGATAGTCATAGATGAATACTTTAATGTATTCAAATACCGAATGCAAAAGAGGGTAAGAATCCCCNAGAAAATGATTGAAAAATATAAGGATGAGATATTCTTCATGGTTGATACTGACAATACATACATTAAGCCTGTTGTACCAAGAACAACATGGTTGTAACCATTAGAATATGAGATCAACATTGATCTTGCAACTAAGGCAATTGATGCCTTGATCAATGAACCATTGGACAAGAAACAACTAAAATTTGGAACATATGAAGAGGCCAAGACAAGAATAAATTTTTTCCTAGTTGTGAAGAAAATTGTTAGGAAGAAAGACAAAATGGTAAAGAATCTGAAAAAGACACTGTCAGCAACCGAGGAAGAAGCTGAATAGGATGAAGAAGTTGAAAAGGAGGAAGAAACCAAAGAATAGTTATCTGTCGGTAAAGATAAAGGAAAAGATGAATCCAAGGAAATAGAGTCAGATTCACCACGTCCTCCACTGACTAAAAATCCAAGGAGAACAACTGCTTCTAGGACTAGAAGCCAAACATCAAAAGATTCTACTCCTTCACCTCTAAAGAAAGGAAAGGTCAAGACTTATAAGAGGAAAGCTCCCGCACTGAACAAAGGGCAAAACAAGAAAGGAAGGAAATTCATAAGAACCCAAGAGGATATAGAAGACACTGAGAAAGATGAAGTTGTAGAAGCAGAAAGTGTCAAGGTAACACCTCCTGAATCTATTGATGACATATGCAAATCTATAGCAAACTCTGGATATATATCAGATTCAAAGATCAGAAGATGGTTGAAGTTAGAGCCAGAAGATCAGAATAAAGTAGAGGATGCCATCATAGCCTAAATGTACAAATTTAAATATGTACTGATTTAGTTTGAAGGCAGTTAGGTACCAAGGGAACTCTTGGATAGACTATACGCTCGTTGGACATTTGCATTAAAGAATGAGAGAGAGAGAGAGAGAGAGAGAGAGTACTTGGTTCTCTTATGCCACCTAAATCAAAGAAGGTAGAAATTGATGAAATGATGGAGAAGTACAAAAAGGAGATCTCACCGAAGCTTAGAGCATACAAATTTATTGAAGGAAAACTTATAAAGCTTGAGCAGGACAACCACAAGAAATGGTGCAAAATTATGAAAATACCTACAGAGGAGGACAACCTCGACAAAGACCTTCAACAACAAGATGTTGACAAGGAAACTAAAGATGACACATCCACTGAGTTAGATAAAGAAGAATATGATACAACATGGAACAAGAATGCAGATGTTGCAGATGAATCCTGGCCAGATACCACAAATGACAACATCGTGGACACAAATATCATTGATATTACAGATGACCCAACAGAGGAAGTGAATAAGGATGAAGATGTCACTGTTGCAAAGGATAAAACTGATGATTAGGACACAACA
Source organism: Thuja plicata (assembly GCA_018584345.1). NCBI lineage: Eukaryota > Viridiplantae > Streptophyta > Pinopsida > Cupressales > Cupressaceae > Thuja > Thuja plicata. The sequence continues at coordinate 50,744 of MU226369.1, read as the reverse complement.
GTTGATACTGCACAAGTGAATATTCCAGGCAATATGCCAATATTGATACAAGCTATCAATATCCTGCAAGAATCAAGCAAGTCACCTGAGAAGGATACTCCAAAGGATGCAGGGGAAGAAGCAAAAAAGGATAACACTGATGGTCAGAAAGACATCAGAGATACTCAAGATGTAACCGACACTGATAAGGTTACAAGAGGAGATAAAGAAAAGGATGTAGATTCACAAGACAAGAATGCAGAAACCAAGACTGATGAAGCTAAGGACATCAATGACATAGACAAACCTAAATATGGTACTACTGAGGAAACCGAGAAGCATGCTACCGATGATGTTAAGGTGAATGTGGAGATGTCTACAGACAGTCGACAAGTTGAAACCGATGCCAAGGAGCAGAAAGAAGCACAATAGGTCACTTCATCGAGCACAACAGAGAAGGCCGAGAAATTGGCAATGGTTTTACATTCTACTAAGTCACAGAAGAAGAAGAATAAATCAAAGAATAACAAGTTACAGGTCACCCTAGATGAACTCATTGAAATAACTAAGTGTGACCCATCTACACTTGACTTTGAAGCATTATAGGAATATGGAGAGATATGCCAAAGGAAGGCATTGCAAGAGAAGCTAAAGAAATAGCACAGGGACTCCATGGTACTAGAGACAACACAGGACATATTACATTAAATTGTGCCCGGTGTTGATATTGATCAATGCAAGCCAATACTTGATCAATTAGCTACCCTCATCAACACAATCACAACTTAGAACATTGATGCTAAGAAGGCAATAAAGGAGAGAGCTGAGATGAAGTACCAACAAAAGCTCATAGAAAACATTAGCCAAGAAGTGGCGGTAAATAAGGTAAAGCTATCAAAATCCATCACTGAATTAGATCCACTCATATCTGAAGCTATAACCTTGATTCAAACATTGAGAACAATAGACAAGTTCACTAAAGAGAATAGTGAAAACATTGCAAAGCTGGATACCGATCTAGCAAATAGTGCACAAAGCTTAACCACCGATGGAGACAATGCAGTCAAACTGCATTATGAGAAGATCATAAATATTAAAAGGTTAAGGCATGAGCTATGGGAGGTAGAAACACACTTTAGGGAAGAAGTAACCGAGCTCCAAGCTCAACTTCTGCCAAACCTTACACTGCTCCAACAGCATATCAGTTCAGCAAGGCAACTGATAGCAACCCTAGAGATGTCTGTAGTAGACAACATCTACGACATGCACTCCAAGATCACACTCGAGCACATGGCTCTTGAGAACCTCAAAGAACAATGGGAGAAAATTATGGAAGACATGAAGTCTTCATACTCCCACATTCTTGATAAGCTCTAAAGGTAAAGACCTTTGCCCTTAATATATAAAAAAGCGGGAAAATGATGAGTACAAAATACAAAAAAAAATATGTATTCTTTCATTCATTCAGATGGGCAAATGGTAGATATGTATGTGTATATTAATATGGAACAAATAGTATGTATAAGGAAAGACATCATATGTACAGTTATACCGGCATATACATAGGGGGAGTCATTAAATGACTAAGGATTATATATGTTGTATATACTTAACAGTTTGTTAGTAATTTGCACATATTATTTTTTGATACAAATGTCAAAGGGAAAGATTGATGACATTAATTTTCCATTAGTATGAAAACAACACTTTCGGTAAGCATACACCAAAAGACAAGATTGAGCAAACTGAAGATCAATTACTAAGAGATCACCAAAGATGACAAAGTGCAAAGAGAACCAATGACACAAGTTAGTGTGTAAACCAAAATTGAAAAGACAAAAAGATAAAGTGGAACTCGACAAGGGAACCCGATAGGCAAGATACAGTGCAGACTGACAAGACAGTTATAGAGAAACCGACAAGACAAAATTGAAAGACAGTCAATCACGATCGATAGACAAAACCGAAAGTCAGTTGCAGCCCACAAAAAGTGGATCTAACTTCCACGTCAGATAAAGCAAGTGTATTCTATTTATTGGATATCTATTTGTTTTAAATCCATTTCTTTAGGAACAAGTTTGGTACCAACATTTCTTAGGGTCATCCTATCACCTAGTACCTTTTATTTCATGCCAGTTACAACAATATATCAAGTAGATCAAGGAAAATGACCTCAAGTTGTCTTTAACCAATTACCCTTAGTTGAAACTTGCCAAAAAGTAAGGAAAAAGAACCCGTATTTGATCAATCACCTAGGAACAACTCAGAAGTTTGGTTTGATTCCAAGAGTCACCTTAGTGAGTTGGGTATACCCTTAGCATCTTCTCGCTTGGATATGGATATGAGTTACACAATGACTCAACGAGAGAGGGAAGACATGGATAAACGCCTTGATGACATATTTGTAAAACATAGAAATATCATTTCGTTTGGCGGTTCCTCCCATGACAGTCAACCAGCTTCACCCCTTATCTCAACTAGATATCTAGATGCACACCAAAGGGATGAGAGAGGTAAGAGGCAAGCTTATCAAGATGAGCAATCACAACATGAAAACCAAGATGAGGAACTTTATGACACTCGAGTAAATGCAGCATACACTAATAATTTGTTTCGACATTCAAGACCAAGTTCACCGCTCAAAACATCTTCAAGATACACGAGTGAAAGACTTAAGAGAATTGAGCATGAAAAGAAAGCCTTCCTAGATGAACAAGATGAAAATGAAGAACAATTTAGAATCCTAGAGTTGGAGAGACAAACCTTGTTGGAAATAGAAAAGAAATCCCTCCAGGAGGACCAAGATAGACTCTTGGCTCAACGACTTAATGACCAATTTAATAACATGCGTGCTAGTGGTAGAAATAACTCTCCTCCACCCACTCCTCCTGAGACTCCATGAAGTGGAAGACATTCAAGGACACCATCATGATCTCCTAGCCCTAGAGGAAGAAGGGCTTCAAGACATGATCATTATAGGAGACGAACACCTTCTAGGAACTCAAAAAAACCTTCACAACATGCTCATCATGGTTCACAATATGGGGGTAGTAGCTCGAGTTTTGATCTAAACCCCTAGGACTTCATGAAAATGCAACAAGAACCACTCTTCCAGCAGTATGTGGAGAAATATTTAGAGCAAAACAAAGACAAGTTCCTAGAGAGCTTAATCAACAAGGGTGCTAGAGTCCCCTACAACTTTGATGTGGACAAAAAGATTAGAAGCAAGGTCCATCTCAAGAAGAGGAGATCAAACAACTTAAGAGCATGATGGAAAATATGTTAGCACCCAAGAATTTATTCTCACTTGATTCAATTTGTCCTAATCCTTTTGACAAAAAGTGTTAACTAAAAGACTTCCCTAGAAAGGTTGAGATCCCTTAATATGTCAAGTATGATGGGAATGGAGATCCACATGATCACGTGCACCAATTTTATACCAAAAGTTTTGAGTTCCATCAAGATGACTTTTACCTCATGAGATTATTCCCAAGGAGTCTTAAGGGTCAAGCGATGGAATGGTTCACGAACATAACTCCTCCTGTCAAGACTTTTGAAGATCTTGTCCACACATTTGTTCAACACTTTGCATATAACCTTTCAAGATCTATCACCATGTTGGACTTATGCAACTTGAAGCAAAATCAAGGGGAATCCTTTGTCACTTTCTTGTAAAGGTGGAGATGACAATGCTCTCGCTACTCTAGAACCATTCCTGAAAATGAAAAGATTGACATCCTTGTTAGCAACTTGGTTCCCAAAATGTGGTATGAAGTTAGGAAGATGGTTTTTGATTCCTTGGACACCATAGATGAAACCACATGTAGGATTGAGGATGTTTTTAAAGAGAAAGGAATTTTGACCAAACATGGAAACAACAACAACAACATTGGTCAAAACAATAATAACTCTAACAAGGAAAAAGGGAATAACTCACACTGGAATAGGAACAAACAAGTGGTCAATGATGGAGTTGTGGAATCCTCCCAACCAAAAGATAAAACTATGCTCCACTTGTCTAGTGTTGTTCAAGCCATGAAACTCAATACATCTAATCAACAAGAGAGCAAGTCGAAATACCAAGATAGGCCTAAGAAAGAAAGATGTCAATTTTCAAAACTTGGTGACTCATATGAGGATGTCTTGAAAACACTCATTGCAAACAACCTTTCACATCCTCAAGATCTCGCAAAGCATTATATACCTGATGTTAAGCCACATTGGTGGGATGAGAAAGCCTTTTGCAAGTTTCACAATGGTATTGGACATGACATTGAAAATTGTTGGAAACTCAAGCATATTATTCAAGATCTCATTGAGAATGGAAAAATTAAGATAGATGGATTGAACACCAACGCCGATCATAAGGCATTCAAAGAACCTTTTCCCAAATATGAGAAGGGGGAAACCTCTAAAGCTAAGAATGACAAATTTGAGATCAATTACACTTACACAGATGCGGAGAATACTATCAACAGGCTTGAAGTTGCAGAAGAAAATGTCAATATGATGAGGGGTAAAGATCCCTATGGTTATGATCTAGACATGGACTCTCCTCCTATCTTCGATGAAGAACCCATCATGGTGCTAAGGGGTCCCAACTCTAGAGTGTCATCGTAAGCCCTTAATGTTGTCACACGAAGTCAAGGTCCCGTTGTCATTAGAGGACCCAATTCGAGTCAGCCGAGTAAACCTAGGCAAGTGGCATCCAAGAATGTCACCTCAAAACCTATAGTTAATTTGAAGTCGAGCTATAATCTTGTCGATCAATTGAAAAGAACCCCAGCTCAGATTTTGATCTTTGAGCTCTTAGATTTGTCCCCGAGACAGAAGCAAGTCCTTGAGGATGCTTTGCGCATGACAAACCTCCCCAACAACTTAGATGTCGATCAATTCTAGAACATGGTTAACCACATTGCTAGCCCTCATTACCTTAACTTTTAGAGGATGATGATAAAGCCTTAAGCCACCCACACAATCTCACTCTTCATATTGAGGTCATGATCCACAAAATCTGTATTAGGTGCATGTTGACAGATGGGGGTGCTGGGATTAATATCTCTTCTTTTATTCTTTTGAAAGAGTTGGGCTATTTTGAAGAAGTCATAGATACCAGGAAAAGGATGACCATCAAAGCCTATGATGAGGTGAAAAGAAGTTCCAAGGGGTTGGTCGTCCTTCTTGTCAGGATTGGCCCTGTTGAAAAAGACATTTTATTTCAAATTGTTGATGTTGGCCCCCTTGCGTATAATATCTTACTTGGTAGACCGTGGATTCATGATATGCAAGCGGTGTCGTCTACCTATCATCAGTGTGTTAAGTTCCCTTACAATGGAATAGAGATTTGTATAGCTGGGGATAACACTTTATCTGTTAACTCAATTTTAGCAAGAACTCATGTTCCCCTCAATAGAGAAGTAGAATATTTTGATGCAACCTTAGCTAAATGTAAAGACAAGCTCAAGTCAGTAGACCTTGGCATGGGGGGTATCAACTCAACTCCCTCACAAAATTACCACTTTCACCTCGATCTTATGGCAAACCTTCACAATAAAATAGACCTTCCTCTTCAACTATGTATTTATTTGGCATGTTTGTAGAGTCCTCGGTGCCTATTCAAGATGAGAAAGAAGAGACATTTGTTAGAGACTGGATCTATAGAGAAGAGAAATATATATGCACAATGAGAACTTCTCTCCCTCTCCTAAGGCTTACGGACAAGGGTATACTTTTTTTAGATAGATGGGCTATCCCTAACATGGCCCTCTTAATCATAAACTAGATGCTAGAGCTGAACCTCTTGATCATGCTCTTTTTGGACACAAGTCTAAGAAGCCTACTGGCCTAGGCTTTGCGAATCACAACAAGCACACTACTCCTATCCTTGATAAGTTAGATAGTGAAGATGAACCAAAATACATACCTAGTTTGACAAATCAGCAAGATATGTGTGAAGATTGGGTCCCTTCCACTAAACTCCTCTGGGGAGATTTAGATATTCTGGTCACTCATGTGTTGGTTGCAACTTTAGAACAAGAATCAGATGTAGAAGATCCTTTCAGAGAGTGTCAACAAAAGAATCTTGCTCCTTTAATGGAAAGAGAAGGTGCTACTCTTGATGACACTAGACCTACCACATCACGAGGTCCCAAGCCTTCATGGTGTAAACATTCTAGTCACAGTTCAGACACAAGTTCATATGAGTATGAATGGGACTCCTTCTCAGAGCCTTCCATAGTTGACATGGATGTTGATGTCATCCACTCTTATAGTTCTCAACCTGAGGTAGCTGATGAGTCACGTGTAGGATTAGAGGATTCAAGCCCATGTGTTGCCTTAGTGGACAATTCTTCACTTGTTAGGACGAATCCTGATTTGGGTAGCTTAGAAGGAAACTTGACAAACTCTAACTCTTTGGTCATAGATGATAATATCATTCACATTTATAACCTTGAACCAGTCGTTGACTTGCCTCTTGTTCATCCTGACCTCATTGATGGTCCCAAAGCTATCAAGAACCTAAGCTCTTGACATTTCAAAATGATTATGAGATAGCTAATTACCTAAATGCCCTTGAACCCGTAGTCTCTTCCACCAGCGAACCGGCTACCAGCATGACAGAGCCAAACATCAAGTACCTTAGTCAAAAAATAAAAAGAAAAGAAAGTCAAAAGAATAGGAGTTTTGATGGTGAAAACCACTGTGTGGCGGTGTCAGAACCAAAAAAATTATAAAGAAATGACATATCTAGGGGTGAAAACCTCTCTAAGGTGCCTAAGGATGAGGTACTTGATTATCTCCCTAGATACCTTCAAGATAGATCTTTGGTGCTTATTGAACCAACACAAGCAATCAATTTGGGTACAGATGAGGCTCCACAGATTGTACACTTGGCTGAGTCTTTGTCACCACAAGAAAAAGAAGCCTACACAAAGCTCTTACAGAAAAAAAAATCAACTTTGCATGGACTTATTCAGATATGCCAGGGTTGGACATTAATCTTATCATGCATCACTTGTCCATAGCTCCGGATTTCAAACCAGTTAAACAAAAATTGAGGAAGATGCATCCTCACATAGCTCTCCTAGTCAAAGCAGAATTAGAAAAACTCGTTGGTGTAGGATTCATAAGAGCTATTGCCTATGCTAAATGGATATCAAACATTGTACCAGTTTCCAAACATGAAAAATCCATTCGAGTTTGCACACATTTTAGAGATGTCAATAAAGCATGCCCAAAGGATGACTTTACACTTCCCAATATAGACATGATAGTGGATATGACTGCGGGTTATGAAATATATTCCTTGATGGATGGTTTTTTTGGATACAATCAGATTAAGATAGCTCCTGAAGATCAAGAAAATACTGCATTCACTTGTGCATGGGGTACCTATTGTTGGAACATCATGCCTCTTGGATTGAAAAATTCAAGAGCCACCTATCAACGAGCTATGACAACCATTTTTCATGACATGATGCATAAAAACATGGAAGATTATGTGGATGACACCTTGGCCAAGTTTAAGAAGGGAGACACACACTTAGATGATTTAGAAGTCATTCTAGATTGCATGGAACAATTTCAACTAAGATTAAATCCTAAAAAGTGTGCATTTTGACTCACCTCTAGAAAATTACTTAGATTTATCATTTCAACAAGAGGAATAGAGGTAGACCCTGAAAAAGTCCAAGAAATCATAGATATGCCACCTCCTAGAAAAATTAGTCAAATGAGGAGTCTTCAAGGACGTCTTCAATCCATAAGGAGATTCATTTCACAGTGGGCAGATAGAGCTCAACCCTTCAACAAGAACTTACACAAGGGATTCAAATGTGTTTGGAATGAGGATTGTCAAAAGAGCATAGATCAAATCAAGAAATACTTTGAAAATCCTCCTATTTTAATGCCTCCTATCCCAGGGAAACCACTTATTCTATACATTTCAGTGACATAATCTTCCTTGGGGGCATTACTAGCTCAACTTGATAAACATGGGAAAGAAAGAGAAAAACACTACATTAGCCACACTCTTGTTTCATATGAGGTTAACTACACCAGAATTGAGAAACCTTGCCTTGCAGTTGGGTTTTCTTCCCATAAGTTGCGACATTACATGCTTGCACACACTATACACCTCATAGCAAAAATATATCCACTCAAGTATTTGCTAGGTAAGGCTGCCCTCACAGGTAGACTTGCTAAATGGATGATGATACTTTCAGAGTTTGACATAGAGTACATTGAGTGTAAAGAAATTAAAGGACAAGCCATAGTAGATCAATTGGCTAATTTCCCATTGCAAGATACTACACCTATTCAAGTTGACTTCCTAGATGAGCACCTCATGTACGTGACTAAAAGAACATGGAAGATGTTCTTTGATGGATCCTTTATGAAAAATAGTTCAGGAGTTGGTGTGTTGTTTGTTTCTCCTCATGGGTACACGATTCCTAAGTCTTACAAGTTATTGTTCCCATGTACAAACAACATTGTTGAATATGAATCTTTAACAAATGGACTTAAGATGGCCATAGAATGGAGAATCACAGAGTTACATGTCTATGGGGATACACAACTAATAATCAACCAAGTTAATGATGAATATCAAACAAAAAATGAGAAACTAGTACCTTACAAGCAAATGGTTGATTCCTTGAAATGATACTTCACATTTGTCACATTTCAGCAAATCCCTAAAGCAGAAAACAAAGTAGCTAACGCTATGGCTAAACTTGCTTCACTCCTAAATTTAGAGCAACATGAATCCAGATTCAAATTCCTAGTGGAAGAGCTATATCACCCTATCTATGACTCCCAAGAAAGCCATGTAATTTTTACCCTTGTTGGTCATGAGTCATCCCGTTATGGTGCCATTTACTCATACCTTCATGATGGCATTATACCTAAAACCTTTAACTGATCTGAACGCAAAAACCTTACCCAAAATGCCTCTCGTCATTCCTTATCTTTGGTGATTTGTATAGGAGGGGTCTAGATGGAACACTTCTTAGATGCTTAGAAAAGGAAGAATCTGACCAAGCGTTAGTTGACATCCACGAGGGCATCTGTAGGGACATTCCAATGGTCTTGCCATGGCCCGAAGGTTGCTTAGGGTGGGGTACTATTGGCCTATGATGAAGATTGGCACAATAGCTTTTGCAAAGTCATGCAAAAATTGTCAAAAACATGGTAACCTGATACATGCTCCAGGCAGGGAGCTCATTCCTTCTATATCTCATTGGCCATTTTAGCGCTGGGCCTTTGTTCTTGTTGGGTAGATTCATCCCAACTTATCAGGTGGACACAAGTTTATTATCACTGCTACTGATTACTTCACTAAATGGGTAGAAGTTGTCTCGTCCCACTTTCTGTTGCCTCAGGCAAGATAGTCTCTTTATTCATTCTGAACCATATCATCTGTCGATATCGAGTGCCTTCTGAGATTATCACTAACAATGGAGGCCAGTTCAAAAATAAGGACCTTAAACAACTCTGCAAGAAATTCAAGATTAAACAACAATGGTCCTCCATTTACTTCCCGCAAGGAAATGGTCAAGCAGAGGCATCAAACAAAACCATTCTTAAAATCCTACATAGAACAGCCTGTAAGAATGGTAGAGATTGGCACCTATAGATAAATTTAGCTTTGTGGGCCTATAGAATGAGTATTCGTACTCCTACTAGGGCTACTCCTTTTTCCCTTGCATATGGCACTGAAGCAGTGTTACCTTTGGAGGTTGAGATTCCTTCACTTAGAGTTTCCCTTAAAGGTCTAGTTACAGATGAAGACTACCGTGCCTTGAGAATTCAAGAGTTAGAACTTCTAGATGAAAAATGTCAAGCATCATTTGACCATATGAGGGTTTATCAAAAGAGCATGTCCAAATCCTTCAACAAAAAGGTTTTCCCTAGAGAATTCCAAGTGGGAGATCTTGTCCTATGTGAAAATCTTAAGAATCAACAACATAGAGATCAAAAGGACAAATTTGAACCTAATTGGCTTGGACCTTACATCTTTACAACAAATTTTGGATCAAGTGCTTATTTACTGTCTACAGCAGAGAGAGAGCAGCTCCCTGATCTTATCAATGTCTTGCACCTGAAGAAGTTCTATCCATGATGCCCATTCTATCTTGGGGCATCCTTTGTACATACTTATTGATCCTGAAAAAATCTAAAAAAATGATATATTGTCAAAAATTCTAAAAATAAGAAAATGTCCTGAAAAAATGATCATCTTAGTGAAAACCTAGCAATAGGCGTTTTGATGTATCTCCAAAAAAATTTATATATTCCAAAAATATAAAAAATCAAAAATTCAAAAAAATAGAAAAAGTGCCTTGGTGAAAACCTGGTAACAGGCGCATTGGTAGCAAAAAATTGTAATAAAATCCAAGTGGTGAAAACCTGGAAATGGGTGCTACTTGAGGCATTTGCACCCCTGTTTCTTAGCGCATGTCCTTGACACTTAGCCTTTCTCCATCATGCCTTGTCCTTGTTGCCTTGGTTTGGAATTGGCCTTTGTCTTTGTCTAGGGGGCATAACTGTGTTAGCTTTGGTCTCTTGGATGCATTAGTCTTTAGGACATCTCACAAATGGTGTTTTTCAACACCACCCCCACTGTGTTTTTTAACACCACCCCCACTATGTTTTTCAACACAACCTCTGACATCAAGTGTTTTTCAACACTTATCAGTTTGGTCTTACCAAGTTTTGTCATGTTGTCTTACCTGCTTGCAAGCATTCAATCCTTATCCTTGGAACTCAGTATCAGTTAACACACTTAAATTTTTAAACACAACACTAAATGCTTAAGCTATATCATGATCTTTTCTTTGTGTGCTGACTGTTATTGATTTCTGTTGAGTGTCTGTGTCTAGTAAGTCTCTCCGGGATGCATAGCTAGAGGACTTGGGGCATGGGGCATGTTTTTATTTTATTTCTACTTGTGGGTGTGGTCTTGAAAATCTTGAGTCTCTCTTGTTGTTCCCTTGAAACAGTTAGGAGATTTGAGGCTTCATCCTTGACTATTTTTGCACAACCATTCTTCTGGTCATCTTGGCATCTATGCCTTGATGCGAGCATGGTTTTTCTACATTCAATTGGGTAAGCTAACATTACAGTCATCTTGACCTTTATGTATTTGATGCTTATGTTAGAATCTTTCCACATTCCACTCCGATATCAATCACATTCATATATTCATAGTTGCGCTTGACTAGTGATGATTGTGTGATTTTCTGATGTCCGTTAATAATGGCCCAATGACGAAAATAGGTTCCTTAACATTCTCTAATGAATGATGAACACAAAGTCCTATGTTACATTTTCTCTATTGCAAGTACACCTTTGCATTTTCATGTAGCTTTCATTGTTAGACTTCATGTTAGTTTGCATTTAAATAGGCTGCATTATGAGTTTGAGAGGGTTTCCTTCATCTTTCTTGTGGACTTTTAATCAACTGTGGTCATGTTTTGATCTTCATTTCCTTATCTTCGTTCGTGATCTCAATCAAAATTTTCCATCTTAAATAGTTGATTGATTTTGAGGCATTCTCTTTCTTAAGGCAAATTCTCTTTCTTCTCTCCATTTCTTTCCACCTTTTCCAAACTTTTATCTTTCATTCGCTTTCACCCCACTTCTTTTCTTCTAATTCAACCTTGGGGCATAATCTTTCATGCTTGATGATTTAACTTGGTTTTGTGATCCTTATATCTTTCATCTTACATCAAGAACCTTGTCGTTAGTTTGATTTGATCAAATTTATCAATTTTTTGTTTATCTTCTATCTCATTTCGATTTAGATCACGAGGGGGCAGTACCTATCAAACTTCAATCCTTGATTCAACTTTATCAATCCTATCATTTTCTCCACTTGGGGAAACCTTTCTTGAGATCCTTATCTTGGACATGTCGATTACCTATTTACAGGGGTGTTGACCTTGTCTTTTTTAATCAACTTATCTTTGTCCTGATGTGTTCCCGTCTGTCGATCACACATCTAGGTTGTTTTGTGATCCCAAATCAATTTCACACTTCAACTGCATTATTTGACTACATGTGTTCCCATAAAGATCATACATTAATCAAATATGGGCAAATGTATGCACCCTAAAATGGTCGCGTAGACTATGGGCCCCCATTCTTCAATTTATTAAATGACTGAATCAATTTATCAAATTCTTGAAGCAATGCTTTGCAACATTTTTAATTCAAATCAATTTCCTTGATCAAATCATAATTAATTCAGTTATTTCAATATTTCCTAAGATTTGATCATTTCATCAATAATCTTATTTAATTAAAAGAAAACAATTCCTTTTTATTAAATAAAATAATCTTATTTTATTAAAATCCCTTTTTAATTAAATAATCTTATCTTATTTAATTAAAATCTCTCTTAATCAAATAATATTATCTTCTTTAATTAAAATATCCCTTTTAATTAAATAAAATAATCTTATTTAATTAAAAGAAAATCCCTCTTTTAACTAAATAAAATCCCCACTTAAATCCCTCTTTGTAATGAAAAAATGAAATAAATGAAATAAAACTAAATAAAGTTCCTTTTTCTACACATCTTCCTAAGTTGTGGTCTTTTTGCCGCTTAATCATAGCCTTTGATTTTGCCTTTTGAAAATATGAGCACATGGATCAACCAAGATTTAATCTTCACCATTGCTCATTTCTTTTTACCTCTTAATCTCTACCGTCCATTGCTCTTTAAAATGAAACCTCTCCTTCTCATTTGGATATACACTTTTATGCTATTGTTATGCTGCAGGTTTGGAGAGCGATTTTGGAGGAGAGTTTGAGCATTTGAGCTTGAACCATGCAACTTCTTCTTCTTGTCTGCTTCTCTCATGCATTCATGCCAATCCATTTATAGTAGATTCATGTTAATTTAGATTCATATTTCTTTCATATATTAGCTTGCATATTTCCTTTCATGCATTGTTATCATATATAATAGTTTTCATTTGCATGCATATTTGGTGATCATGGAGACTAGCATTCTTGCTCTTCCTTTTTTAATCTCTCATTTCATAGTGTACTTGCATGGGCATAATTGGGTCTAAACCGAGGGCTTCCATTACAAGCCCGCGCACTCCATGAATAGGGAGCTATGAGTCACCATTTGAGACCTCATTCTTGAGAAATCTTGAATATAATGACTTATGAAGTGTGTCAACATTTTAGCACACACCTATAAAGGAATTTTTTTTTGGTTCCCTTCCACGAGACATTAAAACCTCTACTACTCTAAATGAGATGGGAACTTATTTCAAGAGTGGTAGCTGAATCCTCGCCAGTATTTATGGGCCACAAAAAATGTGGAATACTACAACTAAATGCTCAAGTTAGAAAATAAAGTATCTCAAGAAGAAAGAGAAATGTTTCTCCATGCTTGAGAAAATGGCTACATTAGAGTTTGGAAGTTTCTTCCATTGGGAATTTTGAAACACTAAAACAATTTTTGGAGGTCTCAATAAAATAATGGAGACCTATTCTTGTGAAACTTTGTAGGAAGATGCCTTAATATGGAGAATATTTTAAAAGTTCAAGCTCACTTAGTTAATTTTATTAATGAGTGGTTTATAATAAGAATTTTTTTAGTCATATACTATCAATCTTGGCAAGAGGGTTGGGTCACCATAGGAATTTTAAAGTTTGAAGTTATTCTAGAGCGACAGGACAAGAAATTGGTTTGAGTTACTATAACACCACATTTAGGAACCTGAGAGGGCAACACTAATCTAATCAAAATAATGGTGCATTTTTTTAACAACTAATACATATTATTTAAGCATGGGCATAAAATCTACTTAAACATTAAACTTATTATGAGTTCTACAAGTTACATTATATGAAAGAAAAATTAAAGATACATCATCATTTAACATAAATGATCATCAACATGGATGTAAAATTAGTTCATAACGTAATCCTATATAGTCCTAAACATTTAGCGCCCATAATTTAATATCTTTTAAGACCTATTGACCCCATTTTGATGTTTTTGAGATCTGACTGTCGGTTATGTCCATTTTTTTTCCAGCTCCTTTTTCACATCTCCCGATGAGTCTCCACCCTATCCTAGGCCTTTTTACCTAAGGGTATAGTCAAATTTTGACTGCACCCCAAGGGGTGAGGTCAAACTTTGACTTCACCCCCTGTGGGTTTGTCTTGTTTGTGCCCGGAGCCTGATGTCTAGACCCTTCTTCGTATGCTTTTCCCATTTCTTTTTTGTGTCAGCCTGCCCTCATTTGAATATCAAAATGAGTATAAAAGGTTTCTCTATCCCCTCATTTTTCAATATGAGCATAGATATACATACATTGTGCCAAGATTATGCAAGCATAAGCGTTCAAGCATTGAAGCATTCAAGTGGTGAAGGCAAGGCATCTATCAAGGTATCTACGTCTTCTTCATAGATCCATTCAAGAAAGTCAATCTCCTTCCTTTGATGAAAGATTTCTCTCCCATGATGGCCAAGTAGAGAGCTTCTCAAGTGGCGCAGGGAGGTTCATTCCATTCTTCTTCAAGTGGCATAACTGCATTCATGATCTAGAGATGGTGATTATGGATCTCTTATATTGGTGAGGACATCCTTGATCT
>MU226368.1:540244-568471 GCA_018584345.1 Thuja plicata | reverse complement strand
AACCTCCACCCCATATCACCACCATCCTGCCACCTCTCCTCCCTCCACACACCTTTGCCCACGCTACCCTGCACCGCCAACCACGCAGCCCTTTCGCTCAACCTTGTGCCAACCCCAAGCTCCTCTGCTCCTCCCAGCCTTCACCCGCCACCCCTCAGCGCCACCCTCTATGCAACACCTCTCCACCCAATCTCCAAACCCTCCACTCTGCCACCTCTGATCAGCCCCCACGGAACTTCTCCACCACCACCACCTCTTCCTAGCCACTCAATCGCCACCCAATCCCCAACATGCTAATTTCAAAATTGACGGTCATCTAGCCATCTTTTTTTAGTGTTATTGGCTTTCGAAAAAAACCATACGACCATCAAATTTAACCCTGTATTCTGCTAACATTAGCAGGGTTTTCAAAAGACATTGCCTTCACCATTGAGCGTTTCAAATTTGCAGCCTATCTTCAAACCCTCATAACTTGCCCATTTTAAGTATTTTTTTTGAGCAATTTTTTTTATTTTGGGTAAAATTTGTTGAATATCACTGTGGTGGAGTTATTTTCTATTTTTAGTTTCCTGATTTATCACAAATTGCTCTTTTTGATCATTGTACCTATCTAATCCTCTATTTTGCAGCTTCTGAAGCCTCATACGGGCTCATACGGTAATATTTTTTAGTGCAATTTTTTTTAAAGTGTATGATTTTTCATCTGCTTTCTAAATATGCAATCAGATTTATGATTTTTTTATTTTTCTAACACTGACCAATCTTTGGCTTTGTTGTTCTTGAGCTTATCTTTTGATTTCAGCGTAACAGTGATTCGCAGGACATTGTAAATGAAGAAAAAATCATAAACTACTAATGAGTTTGATGCAAGACGCTTGTCGAAGACTTTGTGTGTCTTCCAAAACTATCATGTATGTGTTTTGTAGTTAAATGACACTTCACATTTGGTGCTTAAAAAGAATCACTTTTCTTATCTGTTTGAAGTGTTCTCTAGATTTGTAATCCCCAATAATTGCGTGAACGTATCCTCTCCCCTCACCTTCATGGATCTTGGGTAAAAGAGAAATTCATGCAAATATTTTAGTGTGGCTACCTCCCAAGAGCTTTAACAGAGTCGGTGAGAGGGTTTGCCCAACCGGTAATAGGCTAAAGTCAAGCCCTTCCGAACCGATATACAAAAATGTCATTGTGATTAATCTCACAATGAATAGGTGTAGATTTCTCTATGTCGACAGAAGATCTACCTCAGTACCCTCATGGTGCATAAAAACCTACAGAACTTAACTTATGTAGGTTGGGAGGCCCCCTTAATGGGGCTAATCTATCACATGTATAGCCATCTGAACGGATGCCCTGACTAAAAAATTTGTTCTAGTGACCAAAAATCCCTCTATCTACTGGCGCAGAAGGTCAGAGACCGACTAAGGCATCCCACATTTTCATGACTCTTAGTAGAGACAACGGTCCCTTGAGAAGTGATTACCCTTGGGATTCAAAGCTTGGTGTGCCTGAGAAGTGGGTGCACTATAAGGAGAAGCTCATACCTCCAAGATTCTAAGTTATATGCTATGAGTAGGTGTGGCTAAACTTTAGTTCAAGTGGGAATTTAGCAAATATTGCCCTAGCTTACCTAGGTTGTGGTGTGTCTATTCTTTTTACAACAACCATTCTTCTTGATGTGTCTAGTGTGAGTGTTCACTGAAACAAACAACAACAACAAAAACAAGAACAATCAAACAATCTGGAAAACTGTGCACTTTAGGTGCTTGGCTGTAATATCTCATCTGAAATTTCAACGGTCTGTCGAAAACTGTTCAAAACTTTGTCTTTCATCAGTCTATCTTACTACATTCAGTTTTTTCTGAGGTCTATACTGTCATAACGCTTCTACTAGTTCATATTTGACTATGATCTGTTGTCAGTCCAACATGTCGTTGTCTTGAAATTTGATGTCGTTGTGCTTGTCCGATTGACCAGTCCTTTGTTTCAATATTATCTGTCATTGTTTATGTTGTCCTTAATTTGGGTTGTGAGAGCAGGTTAGTTAACCTTGACTCAAGATCATAATCTTTTCTATCTCCTCCTTAGTTGGACGTTTATCACTTGGTTTCTTTGGTCTTGGACTTACTCAGCACTTTAGATATCACCACGGTGTCAGTCAGGGAAATCAACTTATTCATGCTTGTGTGAACTAGAAGTCATTTTAAGGAACTTCATGGGGGAGACAAACATAGATTCCCATTTGAAGATAACTCCTTGTTTGGAGAGAATCCTCTTTTTGGGAGAGATCCTCAAACTCCTCCTAGATCACTATTCCCCGCAGAACAGGTTACCTAGTCCTAGGATGTCAGCAGAAAGATAAAGTCAAGGTAGGTCTCAACAGAGAGACCTCAATACTGATACCAACAATCTCTATAGTCACCACTCCTCGAGTGCATTAGAACCTGATGAGGAAGAGGTCAACGAATATCTCCATGATAAGAGGTTCCTAAAAGTAGTGAAAACAATCCTAAATCGGGATAAGGAACAATATTTCCTTGACCTAGCAAAGAAAGACGCTCAACTTCCACCTCGCTTCAAAGCTAAGGATATCATTGCTAGAGAGGAAGAGACTCCCATGAAACTCATGGATAAACAAATAAAAACTTTACAAATAGAAATACAAGAACTCAAAAAGGAAAAGGAAAAACCCAACACAAAGTTTTCTTTGAACACAATCTGTCCTTTTCCTTTTGATAAAGATTTGTACTTACCTTTATCTCGTGCAGAGTTGAAATTCCATGATTTGATAAGTATAATGGTCACTTTGATCCACAAGATCACATCTGATAATTTTGTGCTCTTTGTACAAAATTTAGGCATAATTAGACATATTTTATGCATCTCTTTCCTTGGAGTTTGAGTGGCCAGGCTATGGAGTGGTTCTCAAAGTTACCCACCGGTATCAAAACTTTCGATGAGGTGATGAATCTATTCATGCAACAATATTCTTACAATATCCAACATCATGTGACAATGATTGATTTATGCAACATGAAACAAAACACGGGAACCCTTTCTCACCTTCTTCAGCGATGGAGAAAGATGTTTTCTAGATATCCATGACTTGTGCATGAGTCTGAAAAGATGAATATTTTTGCTAGTGTTCTGATTCTAGAACTAAATTACCCCCTTAAGATGCAATGTCCACCCTCTTTTGAGAAAATGGTGGAAAACATGATAAAAATAGAAGATGTGCTTGTTAAAAAGGGTGACATACACTCTATAAGGAAAACAAGTTTGGTTCCAAATCTAAAGACAATACTAAATATTGGAACAAAAACAAGCACGTGGTAAATGACGGAGTAGTCAATCACTCTACTCCCTGGTCAAAACCCAGCAGTCTTCATCTGACAAGTGGCTCAAAGGCCCTAAAAGATGTTGAAAGTACCACTAAATCTTCTTCTTCTAAAGGGGTCAACAATTTGTTGAAAGACAAACCATGGATTAAACGCAAACAAAACTTTGACTCTTTAGGAGAGTCCTACGAATCTACACTTAAGACTCTACTGGAAAAAAAGCTAATCACATTTCCAGATAACTCCAAACCATATGAACCAGAGGTCAAACCTAAATGGTGGAGAGACAATTATTTCTGTGAATATCATAGAAATAAAGGACATACGACAGAAAATTGCATGAGGCTCAAACATGAGATCCAAGATCTCATAGATAACAAAATAATTGTGGTTGATAATCACAACAAGAATGATGATCATAAGGCATTCAAAGATCCTTTCCTAGAACATCAAAAGGGGGACACTTCTAAGAAAGGTGCTCAAATCAATCACACTTATTCTAATGATGACAACAACATCATTAACATGCTTGAGCCAGCTCATTCTGAATATTGCAATGTCATCATTGTCAAAAAGAAAGAGAAAGAGTCTCGATCGGCCAAAGCAGTGACCCAAGCACAAGTAAAGGTCACCCTAGGGGGTTCTGGGTCTTCCAACCCTTCATCATCTTCCAATAAACCGTCAGTATTCAAATCTTGGATACCTCTTAGCAAACAATACGTTGTGAGTACCTCTAAAGTATCACAGTCCAAACAACTGACTTCGTCCAATACTGTGGACTATAGCATTGTCGAGCAATTGCATAGAACATCTGTCCTAATTTCAATCTTTGAATTGATGAACTATAAATTATTGAATGCTTGAAGATGATAAGTTGATGATCACCGAGCTGCAAAAGTGAATGTAAGACATTAAATCATTTAATGTATTGTATTTTCATTGATGTTAACTTGATATGGTTTGATTGTTCATACACATAATATCATAACCTTGAAGATCTGAAGAGACAAAGTTTATGTGATTAGTAAAACATAAAAAGTATGTATACACTGAGTGACAGTCAACACTGAGCAGTTCACAGTGTAACCAAGCATAGTAGTATCCGAGCAAGTGTTACTGAGCAAGTGTATACTAAGCACCATAGTAACTGAAGTTGATGACCGAGCATAACTAAAATTGATGACCGAGCATAACTGGAGTTGATGAACAAGCATAACTGGAGTTAAAGAATGACAAAATTGCTTAGCTGGCAATGGTACAATTTAGGGATTGATTGAATGATTGCTTTATTTTCAATGATAAGTTAAACTAAAGCATGGAAGGAGATTTAAAGCGTGTTTTATTCATAGTTATCATTGAGAGATTTACGGAATAAAACTAAAGGAGAGATTTATGGGATAAAGCAACAGATGATGAGTTTTACAGATCAAGAAGAGATCTACGACAAAAACAAGGAGATTGAGATGCTAATCATGTCTATATAAAGAGACAAGGAATTTGTTATCAAGAGAGGAATGCTGAATATATTTTGTGTGAAGATAGAATTCTTCATGCAGATCTGATCATACAAGTTGAAGAACAGAGCCAAGAAATTCTGCAGACATCGAGCAACAAAGGACAGAGCATTCACCAAGCAGAAGAAAGAAAGAGAGCAAAGGAACTGAAGTGTATATTGATCAGAGAGGTATTATTAAACTAACAATAGATCTAAATATTTGCAAATTAAATTTGTATTTTGAACAGATTATTTATTGTAACAGTTTAATCATTGATTTAGAAAATCTCTTAACCGAGTGGGATTTAACAGTCCCTATTGTATTGAGATACTCAAGAGTATCAAAAGGTTTTCTTTTTGACAACATAGTGAGTGCTAGGTCAAAAGACAAACTATTTGTTTTAAATCCTCTAACAAGGTCACACTTAACAGTGTGTATTTTAACCTTTAACAGGGTTGGCTCTTCACCGATCTCACTTAAGAAGAGTGAAAATATTTTGGGTTACCGGTCCCAGGTGGTTTTTCCCATATTGGGTTTCCACGTTAAAAATCTATGTCAAATATGTATATGTTTCATTTCATTGATATTTTATTTTACACATTATTGAAACTGGATTGGTCAGTTAACACTAAGTTTATTTTGTTGCTACTAGGTAAAGTCCAGAAAAGATAAATAGTATATCTTACCGAGCAACTTATATTTGTTAAAGTTATTTATGGCATACATCTTGATGAAATTAACTCAAGGTATTGTATTTGAGAGAATATTTTTTGGTTGAATTTTTGGAATAATTATTAAGGCCATTGATTCACCCCCCCCCCCCCCCCCCCCCCCCCCCCCCCCCNTTCCCCCCCCCCCCCCCGCCCCCCCCCCCTTCTTAGTTATTCTAACAATTGGTATCAGAGATGAGTAAAAGGGGTGAGCCTAAGTTGGACAATGAAAACTTTGCATCATGGAAAAGTAGGATAAGACTTCATCTATCTGGTGTTGGAAATGATGTTACACAACACTTGGATACTGAATATGTTGCACCTACTAGACCTATGACTGTTGATCAATTAAGAGAGAAACATGAACACAATTCTATGATGATAGAACTTGCTTCTTCACTAACCGATGTTGAATTTGAGGATGTGAAATCATGCACCTTTGCAAAGCAAATGTGGGACAAACTCAAGCTAGTACATGGAAGAGATACCAATGTGCTGAGAGCTAAAGCTGAAAGTGTAAGGGGAAAATTTGATGACTTAAGAATGAAAGAAGGAGAGAACATCACTCAGTACAGTGACAAAATCAAATAAGTTGTTAATGTTATCTGTGGAGTACAAGGAGTACTTGATGAAGAAACAGTTGTAAGTAAAATTTTGAGGACCTTACTGCATGTTTATGCTATTAGAGTATATGCAATTCAAGAAATGAGATGAGTAGAAAATAACAATGTTACTCTTGATAGTTTGATTGGTAGACTTATTTCATTTGAGATGAACAACTATGACAATAGTTTCTTACCTACTATTGAGTCTGCATTCAATTCTTCTCTGAAAATAAGCAAATCTAGTAACAAACACACTATGAGAAATGATAGTGACAGTGATAGTGATGAAAAAGAGCTTGATGAACTTGAAGAAATAATGGCTAGGAGATTACATAGAGGTAAAGGAAGATATAAAGGTAAATTACCATTGGTCTATTTTAATTGAAAATAAATTGGACATTTTGCTGCTAGATGCCCTAACAAGAGAAAGGATGAAAGAAACAATGAAAATAAGTATGGTAGAAGTGATGACCGAGACTAAAGAAGCAACTGACACTCTGATAGAAGAGATAACTGAGATTACAAGGACAAAGGCAAGAAGGTTTGTTACTTGGTTGAGAACAAAGCTGAAAATTCTGACACTGATTCTGATGAAGATATTGAGGTAGTATTTGTTGCTATGAAGGATGATTCAGATGAAGAAGAAAAGTATGTTGAAATAGCACTCATATCTAAAGTTAGCAAAAATGATGTATGGATTATTGATAGTGGTTGTACTCATCACATGAATGGAGATAAAGAAAATTTTGAAACTTTTGAATATTATAATGGTGGATTAGTTAGGATGGGTAATGACTCACCTTGCCCTGTTGAAGGAAAAGGGACCATCATGCTAAATAATCTAATCAGATGTGAAAATGCATATTGGGTGAAATGACTTAACTATAATCTGTTGAGTGTTTCACAGCTAAACAACATAGGACACCAAGTTTCATTTGAGAACAAAAAGGCAACGATCTATAATGGAAAAGGAAATTTGATCGGTACTAGTGAACAAACAAAAGGTAATATATTCTATCTTGATGATATTGAGACCACTTGTTTATTGGCTAGAAATGAAGATGTTTAGTTATGGCATAAAAGGTTATGTCATGTGAATTTTGACAACATGGTTAAGATAAAGAAAAGTGAAAGGCTTACCGAGTATTTCAAAGCCCGAACATGTTATGTGCAAGAATTGTCAAATAGGAAAAATGACAAAGTCTAGTTTCAAGAGAAAAACCTACACATCTAATGCTATTTTGGAGTTAGTCCATACTAACTTATGTGGACCAATGAGAACAAATAGCTATTATGGTCATAGATACTTTATTCTATTTATTGATGACAATTCTAGGATGATGACTGTCATGTTCTTAAAAGAAAAATCTGAAGCATTTAAGATGTTCAAATGGTATAAAGCTAAAGTTGAAAAACAAAGTGGAAAAGAACTGAAATGTTTAAGATCAGATAGAGGAGGAGAATTTATTTCTGATGAATCCACTAAATTTTTTAATGAGCATGGGATTACAAGACAAGTTTCAGCACCAAGAACACCACAACAAAATGGGATTGCTGAAAGGAGAAATGGATCAATTGTTGATTGTGCCAGAACACTGATGATTGAAAAAGGCATCACACAAACATTCTAGAGAGAAGTTGTAAGTATTTTTGTCTATATACTAAACCAATTTCAATTGAATAAAGACACAAATAAGACACCTTATGAGCTATGGTATGGATACACACCAAATGTGAGTTACTTTAGAATTTTTGGAAGTCAATGTTATATACTGAAAGATATGAATGAGGGAATTATTGACCCAGTAATTATCTATTGTGATAATAAAAGTGCTATAAACATTTCAAAGAACCCTATGATGCATGCTAAGACAAAGCACATATCTATTAAGTATCATTACTTGAGGGAAAAAGTACAAGAGAAACAGGTAATACTAGAATATGTACAATCCAAAGAACAATTAGTAGACATATTCACCAAACCATTGCCAAAAGACACATCTGAATACCTGAGGAATAGACTAGGGGTTCGTCCCTTGTCTACTGGTCACTAAGCTGACTTGGAGGTTGCATCAGCCTACACATTTTCAGAAGATTAATCATGTTGATGCAAGTTGAGATATGGATTGCAATGACATATCAGTACACTAAAGGTACTTATCTGAACCACACACCAGAGATATTGTTAACTACTACAAAGCTCTATTTTTTTTGGCATTGTTGTCAAAGGGAGAGAAAGATTCAATGAAATATCCATCAGGGAGAAAAGATTAAGATTCAATGGAGAGAGAGAGAGATTCAATGAAATAACCATCCATCAAAGGGAGAGAGTTAACACTGCATATCTATCCAAATAAGGGAGAAGAGATTCTACAAGAAAGGGAGAGACATAATTGCTACACCTATCCAATGAAGAAAGGGAGAGCACACAACATAATCAAATCTAAGCTAGAAGAGCTTACTGAGATTCAGATATTTGAATTGGTTATAAAACAATACGTTTGGTATGTTATGGCATGTTTTATACTGCATATTTCACATTGTATTTCCATCAATGGCAAAGGGAGAGATTGTTGAACTATAACCGATTGAATGCTTGAAGATGATAAGTTAATGATCACCAAGCTGCAAAAGTGAATGCAAGACATTAAATCAGTTAATGTATTATATTGTCATTGATGTCAACTTGATATGTTTTGATTTTTCATACACATAATATCATAACCTTGAAGATCTGAAGAGACAAATTTTATGTGGTCGATAAAACATAAAAATTATGTATACACCGAGTGATAGTGAACACCGAGCAATTCACGGTATGTATCGAGCACAGTAGTAATCGAGAAAGTGTTACTGAGCAAGTGTATACTAAGCACCACAGTAACTGAAGTTGATGACCGATCATAACTGAAGTTGATGACCGAGCATAATTGGAGTTGATGACCAAGCATAACTGGAGTTAAAGAATGACAAAATTTCTTAGCTGGCAAAGCTACAGTTTAGGGATTGACTGATTGATTATTTTATTTTCAATGACCAGTTAAACTAAAGCATGGAAGGAGATTTACAGTGTGTTTTATTCACAATTATCAAGGAGATATTTATGGAATAAAACTAAAGGAGAGCTTTACGGGATAAAGCAACACATGGAGATTTTTACGGATCAAGAAGAGATCTATGACAAAAATAAGGAGATTGAGCGGCTAATCATGTCTATATAAAGAGACAAGGAATTCATTATCAAGAGAGGAATGTTGAATATATTTTGTGTGAAGATAGAATTATTCATGTAGATCTAATCATACAAGTTGAAGAACAGAGCCAAGGAATTTTGCAGACATCGAGAAACAAAGGACAGAGCATTCACCGAGTAGAAGAAAGAAAGAAAGAAAGAAAGAAAGAAAGAAAGAAAGAAAGAAAGAAAGAAAGAAAAGGAAAGGAACTGAAGTGTATATTGACCAGAGAGGTATTATTGAACTAACAATAGATCTTAATATTTACAAATCAAAGTTCTATTTTGAATAGATCATTTGCCGTATCAGTTTAACCATTTATTCATAAAATATCTTAACCGAGTGGGATTTAACAGTCCTTATTGTATTGAGATACTCAAGAGTATCAAAAGGTTTTCTTGTTGACAAGATAGTGAGCGCTAGGTCAAAAGAAAAACTATTGGTTTTAAATCCTCTAACAAGGTCGCACTTAACAATGTGTATTGTAACCTTTAACAGGGTTGGCTCTTCACTGAGCTCACTTTAGAAGAGTGAAAATATTTTGGGTTACCGGTCCCAAGTGGTTTTTCCCATATTGGGTTTCCACGTTAAAAATTTGTGTCAAATGTGTATATGTTTCATTTAATTGAAATTTTTTCTACACATTATTGAAACTGGATCGATCGGTTAACACTAAGTTTATTTTGCTGCTACTCGGTAAAGTCCAGAAAAGATAAACAATATATCATACCGAGCAACTTATATTTGTTAAAGTTATTTATGGCATACATCATGATGAAATTGGGACTCTAAGATAACTGAAGGTATTATATTTGAGAGAATAGTTTTTGGCTGAATTTTTGGAATAATTATTAAGGCCATTGATTCACCGCCCTCTTAAACATGAATTACTCAAACTCTCTCCATCTCACTGAGAGGTCTTGGATAAAGCGCTATCAACTACCAATGTCCCTAAGGACTTGGATCTAGATGGGTTTCAATCCATGGTGGGTCACTTGACCTCGCCACATTATCTATCATTCTCAAAAGAATATGACAACTCTTTAAGTCATCCACACAATCTCCCCTTGCATGTCGAAGTTTTGATCCAAAAACATCATGTCAAATGGGTCTTGATAGATGGAGGTGTAGGGTTGAACATCTGTACATACAGGTTAATTGAGAAACTAGGATTTTCAAATAATGTCATTGATCCTAAAAAGAAAATCACTACCAAGGAATATGATGAATAAGAGAGATCTTCTAAAGGTCTTGTAACTTTACCAATCCGAGTGGGTCTTGTTGAGAGGGATGCTACCTTCCAAGTTTTGGATCTCTCTCTGGCCTACAATATCCTATTGGGAAGACCCTGGATCCATGAGATGCATGTAGTTCCATTAATGTACCATCCGTGTGTCAAGTTCCCATTTAATGGTGTAGAGGTCACAATTCCTGTAGACACTAGCTACGCCTGTAATGCTTTAAGACAAGTAGCAGAAACTCTAGTCCCACATAATAGTGAGGTGTCCAACTATGTATCAACCACTGATTTACTAAAATAAATGAAAAATAAGTTGAAGATAAAGGACACTGGTATGGGTGGCTAAATAGTGGAACTCGTACTATCAATCACATCTCTTCCCAGATCACCTAGGTCTTATGGGAGACCTTCAGAAGAGATGAAACCAACAAAATCCCAAGAAATCCATGATGATAACTTTATTAAAGATAACATACCATTAGAGAATGAAAAATAGGAACAAGCCATTCTGGATTCGCTATATAAGGAGCCTAAAAACAATGAGATCAAACAATGTGAAATATCCTTGGAAACATATGGAGTGGGGTATGAGCTATCTCAAAAAATGGGTTATTCAGGTAAAGGACCAATTGGATGTAATCAGAATGGACTTAAAAAACCAATCTATGTTGAATTAAGACAACCTAGAGACACAACTAGTCTAGGGTTCTTATCCAAGAAAGCACAAAGAATAAAGAATCATCTAGATAAAGGAAATAGACATCAGGTTCGTCTAGATGAAGAAGAAAATAACACAATAGAACTAACATGCCCACTTGCAAGTGGGATGAATCTGATGACTCTAATTATTCTGATGAGGAGGATGTGTATCCTTCTCCTATTCCTCCCAATATTTTATCTCTTCTCTTTGAAGAAGAAATGCCCCAGGTCAACGCTACTAAAGAGCATATTCTAGAGGAATCGCCAATGACTTTTGATCAGTCAGAGACTACTACATCTAAACAAGATCCAGGCAGAGAAGAAAGGAATCTAACCATAGCAGAGTTTTTAGATAGAACTTATCCAAACTAGGGGCAAAGGGTAGATTTCACTCACGTCCTTTATATGAGAACTAATGATGAAACAGACTCCCATGAATATGAGTTCGAAAGTCTTTCAGAAGGAACTTTAGATAAAGAGGTGGATATAGTTCAGTGATATGTACTCGCGCTCAAAGTAGGTGAAGGCTTAGAGGTTAAGTTTGATGAATTAGGACCTCCTATTTCTAACATGGGCTTTGATGATGTTGTTAGGGATCTTTCTGATTTGAACATGTCTATACAAGGTTCAGGTCTAGGACTCTACTTAATAGTTTCCATCTACGATGAACATAACATGAATGCCCTCAAACCCATCAAACCTTTACCACTAAAGTATCCTAAACTCATGGATTGGTCCTTACAAGGACAACCTAGTGTAGGAGCACACCTAGCTCAAACCCTTAGCTCTGTATTTCTGGCTTGTACTGACTCTAGCCAAGTCAGGAGAGTATGTGTGGACCTTAGAAGGTCATTTGTTTTATTTCCCTAAGATGGATATGACTAGGCCAATCCATGTTTAGATAGGTTTCTTAGTTGGTTTCCTTTAGTTGTGTGTGTGTGTGAGGTAGTTTGGAAGCCTCTGGAAATCCAACCAAGGCATCAGAACCCTTGATAAGTTGCTAGGCTAACACTGCTGCTCGACTAACATTGTTGCTTGGCTAACACTGTTGCTCGGCTAACACTATTGCTCGGCTAACACTGTTGGTCAGATAACACTAGAGCTTGGCTAACACTGAGCTCAGCTAACACTAGAGCTCAAAAAAAATTGATTACGACTGGTTCTCGACTTGCATTACCGTTGCTCAGCAATATTCCATCGTAACAGCTCGTGAAAAGTGGATCTTGTATTTTATGGACAGTATGGTTAGTTGTAACAGTTCTTGAAGAGATTCTTGTGAATGAGTGGACCGTTAGGGTTGTTTCCAATGAGAGGATGGTTATTAATAACATCCCAAGCCTTCATTTTAGAGAGCTGGAGAGAATAGAGATTGAAGAATAGGAGAAGCTATAGGAAAGTTGGAGATTTACAGATTATTGTACTATTTTTTTTTTGTTTCCAGTAATGAGAAGTTGCAGACTGTGTGTTTAGTGGATATCAAGCTTCTTTGTGGTTCCTTTTTCATGCAAGTAGATTAGTTACTTTATTTTATATTTTGCAAGTTATTAGTTCTTCACCCGTTCTGGGTTGTAAACAGTAATGGCCCCTTGAGATTCTTGAATCCATGGTGAGAATCATGTGTTGGAATGGAACTCGAGAGGAACCCTTGTACATAGTTTCCTTTTTTTTTCTATAGGAGAAGCAACAACAAAGAGTTTGGATATTTTACCCTAGGCGAGCTTGGAAATAGTCTGACTAGGGAAGAGAATGAAAGCAATGTTAAGAAAACATTGAATAAGCGAGTATAATGAATCTATTTGTGTAGGTTCAGCAAGAAGAAGATGAAAATCATTTTGATGGGGACTGAGTCTTGAAGAGGAGGTTAAGTTAAGAGTGACTTACCTTAGTTTAGGGTTGTGAACACCCTAAGAGATCTAGGAGAAAGATCTTATAATAGAGCCAAGCTGGTTCTGTAGCAACAACAAGACTCTAGCACCCACATCACAACCTACTAAAATGCCCACATTCCCCAATGACTATGATTTAGCCTGTTATCTTAACATCGTTGAACTTGTCACTTCTTCCACTAGTGAACCTATTGTGAACATGACTGAAGAGGACATCAAGTATCTCAGTTATAAAATAAAAAATAAAGAAAAGGGTCTGAAGGCGAAAACCACATTGTGGTGGTTTTAGAACCCAAAATAGTAAAAAGAAAAGATGCATCCAAAGGAAAAAACCTCTTTGAGGTGCCTGAGGATGAGATTCTTGATGTCTTGCCTAGTCATTTATAGGAACAATCATCAATTCTCATAGAGCCAAATCAACTAGTGAATATTGGTATAGAAGAACACTCACACATAATTCATGTGGCTAAATCTTTGTCTACGGAAGAGCTCAAGGAATTCATAGAATTATTTAAAGAAAAGAAGATAAAATTTGCATGGACATACTCAAATATGCCTGGTTTAGATCCAAATCTTATCATACACCATCTCTCAATAGCTCCCGAAGTAAAACCAGTAAAACAAAAACTCAGAAAAATGCACCCTCGTGTTGCATTACTTATCAAGGCTGAACTGGAAAAACTACTCAAAGCTAGATTCATACAAGCTATTGATTATGTCGAATGGATTTCCAACATCGTACTAGTATTAAAGCAAGACAAATCAATTAGAGTCTCCACTGATTTTAGGTATCTCAACAAAGCATATCCAAAGGATGACTTTCCTTTGCCTAACATTGACATGATTGTAGAGATGACAACTGGGTATGAAATGTATTCTCTCATGGACAATTTCTCTAGGTACAACAAAATCAATATTGCCCCAGAGGATCAAGAAAAGATTGCCTTCACATGTGCCTGGGGAACATTATGTTGGAATGTCATGCCTTTTGGTTTGAAAAATGCAAGAGCTACCTATCAAAGGGCAGTAACAACTATCTTCCATAATATGATGCACAAAACTATGGAGGACTGTGTGGATGATACTCTTTCTAAAATAGTGAAATAATCTATGCACCTACAAGACTTAGGCCCAATCATGGATAGAATGAAAAATTTCAAGTTAAGGTTGAATCCCAAGAAATGTGCATTCGACGTTACATTTGAAAAGTTGTTGGGTTACATTATCTCAGCTAAATACATAGAGGTTGATCCTGAAAAGGTACAAGAGATACTAGAAATGCCACCTCCTAAGAACATCAGTCAGATGAGAACACTCCAAGGGAGAATCCAGTCTATCAAAAAGTTTGTCTCGCAGTTGGATGATAGAGCACAATCATTTACCAAGACTCTGCGCAAGGGCATTAATTATCAATGGAGTGAATAATGTGAAAAAAGTTTCTCTCAAATAAAAACATACCTAGAAAACCTGCCAGTACTCATGCCACCTCAACAAGGCAAATTCTGTACATTTCAGCTACCTCAACGTCACTGGGAGGACTTCTAGCACAGGAAGATGAAAACAAGAAAGAACATGCTATGTACTATATCAGTAGAACATTGGTGTCCTATGAGATGAACTACTCTATGATTGAGAAAGTGTGTCTGGTAGTAGTCTTTGCATCTCATAAACTATGACACTACATGTTGGCCCACTCAGTCAAACTGGTGGCTAAAATTGACCCTTTGACATATCTCCTAAGTAAAGCTACTCTCACTGGCAGATTGGCTAAATGGATTATTCTTCTTAGTGAATTTGACATAGAGTATATTAAGCATAAAGAAATCAAAGGGAAAGTAATTTCATATCAATTGGTTGATGCTCCACTACAGGACAATTAACCAATCAATGTTGAGTTCCCAGATGGATCCATTTTACACATCACTCACAGAGCCTGGAAAATGTTCTTTAATGGATCCTTCACACAACAATGCTCAAGTGCAGGGATTTTATTTTTGAATCCTCAAAAGTATTCCATTCCAAAGGCATACAAGCTCCTATTTCCTTGTACAAACAACATAGCAGAATATGAAGCACTGGTAAATGGAATCAAAATGGCTCTTGAATGGAATATTTTTTATTTACATGTCCATGGTGACTCTCAACTTGTAATCAACCAAATCAACAATGTATACCAGACTAAGGATGACAAACTCATTCCTTATAAATGAATATTTGATGATTTTAAGAAATATTTCACTTTCATCACATTTCAGCAAGTGTCAAGGATATAGAACAGAGCAGTTGATGCAATGGCCACACTAGCTTCCTTGCAAAAACAAGAGGAAGATTTCTGCTATGATTTCCTGGTGGAAGAAATCAATTTCCCTTCCTACAACTCCCCCAAATCCCAAATGGTTTGTTCAATCATTAAACATGAATCCTCTCATTATCTCCATGTCTACTCTTACCTGCGCCATCAGGTCATTCCTGATGGACTAACTAGAAATGAAAAATGACACCTCATCCACAATGCCTCATTGTATGATCTCGTGGCCAACAATTTGTATAGGCGAGGATTAGATGGTACTTTTCTTAGGTGTTTAGAAATAGAAGAGTCCAAATGTGCATTATCTAAAGTCCATGAAGGAATTTGTGGTTCTCATTCTAACGGTCTGACTCTGGCCCAAAAAATGCTTAGAGCGGGGTATTATTGGCCAGATATTGAGAAAGAAGCTATCAGGTATGCAAAAGCTTGGAAGAAATGCTAGCTACATGGAGATCTTATCCATGCTTCAATAAGAAAGCTCATTCCCTTTGTCACACATTGGCCCTTTCAACAATGGGCATTTGATCTAATCGAGCAAATTTGCCCCTCATCTTCTAATGTACACAAGTTCATTATTACAACTATTGAATATTTCACCAAGTGGGTTGAAGTAGTCCCACTCATTAAAGTGTAAGGACAAAAAATCTTGTTGTTCATTCTGAACTACATTATTTTTTGCTATGGCATACCTTCCTCCATCATCATTTATAATGGAGTACAATTTAAGAACAACACCGTGGATGAGTTGTGTGCAAAGTTCAAAATTACACAACAGTGTTCTTCCATCTATTACCCACAAGGTAATGGACAGGCTAAGGCTTCAAATAAAAATTTGTTGAAAACCTTGCATCGCACGGTTAACAAGTCTGGAAGGGCTTGGCACCTGCAAATCAATCCTGCACTATGGGCTTATAGAACAAGCATCAAAACACCTACAAGGGAAACCCCTTTTGCACTAGTATATGGGGAAGAAGTAGTCTTACCCCTAGAGGTTCATCTCTTAGGGTTTCTTTGCACAGACTTATCCCAGATGAAGATACTTAGCTTTGAGACTCCAAGAACTAGAGTTGCTGGATGATCGTTAGAAAGTGGCATTTGATCACCTCAGAGCTTACCAGAAAATAATTTCAAGAGGATACAACAATAAATTTAGACCTTGAGAACTTCAGGTGGGCAACCTTGTGTTGAGAGAAAATCCTCACAATCAGTCACATAGAGAGCAGAAGGGGAAGTTTGAACCCAACTGGCTGGGTCCTTATATCATTATTGTAGCATTCAGCTCCAGAGCCTATCGAATCTTCACACCTGAAGGGGAACCACTTTGGGAGCCCATCAACACTCTCCATTTGAAGAAGTTATACACCTAAGGAATTCTTGGTGATCAACACCATGTACATACTTATGATCCTGAAGAAAGACTAAAAAATGATAAAAAGTCCTGAAAAATGATCATCTTGGTGAAAACTTGGTAAACAAGCGCCTTGATGAATCAACCCAAAAAAAAAAATTAAAAAAATGGAAAAAAAAAAGAGAAAAAATCAAAAAAATCAAAAAATGGAAAACTACAAAAAAAATTAAAAAAGAAGAAAAAGTGCCTTGGTGAAAACCTGGTAAACAAGCACCCTGGTAGCAAAAATAGAATCTCTGCCAAGTAGGTGAAAACTTGGTAAACAGGCACCTCTTGTACTCAACGCTCCATTTATTAATGCTCAGTCTTGGCATCAATCCTTTGCTTCAGTTTGTGCATACCTTTTAGTCACTTTCGTGACACTCTGGTTCTTCTAAGATCCCTCTTGGCTTGAAACCAATCCAAAGTCATAACCTGGGGGCAATCAAATCAGCTTTGTCCTCAAAGTATGAGTCATGTCAGTCATCATCATTTTATACTAGGGGTATGGGTCCCCAATCAGATCAAATCTTTGGATTACACCAGAGTCAGTAATCTTGTCAATTCTGAAGGACAACTCGCTATTGACACAAACACATGTTTCTCAACACCACAGTCAACAGTGTTTCTTAACACTCTCTTTGGATGCATCTATGTTTATTAACACACATTGGATATCACAAATGTAGACAACAGATTGATAGCACTCAAACACATCACACTGACAAGCATGACGATGTTTCTCAACACCTCATACATATACACATTTGGAAACTTTGAAACTGGCTGAAGTATGTTGAACTTTTATTTGTATGTTGTATATTCTCATTGATTCTCGTTAATCTTTTCTTTGTCTACTGCTTGTTGGTGTGGTCCTGCTGATCTAGCAACATCAAATAAATAGGGTGTATGTGGTAAGAGCTTCTGCATTAAGGCGAAAAATCCTCACATCCCTCGATCTTGTTTACTTACACGCCAAGGTGAGGTTGGAACTATCTCCTTGACTGTTATTTCTCTACTTGTTTATGCAAGATGGCACTCATGGTTATCTTGGCTTTGAATGCCTCAATACTGGTGAACTCATGCAACATCAACTAGAAACAACATTCAAGTCATCTCAGCTTTTGTGCCTCGATTCTTATGTTAGTTTCTCATATCTTAACCAATAAAATCCATATTCATATTCTTATGGTCCTAGTGGCACCAGTAAGGATTGTATTGACTTTGATGTTCCAAAAATGCTTGATGATGAAAATTTTCAATGCTAAAAGTTCAATGTCTACACCTTAGGTTGCATTCATGTTAATCTTGCATCTGCATCTACATCTGCTTAGTCTTAAAACTGCATAACATCAATATCTCTCTCCAATGTGAAGGATCTGAGGTTCTTATCGATCAATCTGCCTTTTTCCAAGTGGTCAATTGTGCATTGATTGACATGAAAATGACACCCCTTGCTCATTTGACTATCCTGATTCCATTTTCAGGATCGAAATCAAAATCTGAAATTGACACCACTTGCACAACCAATGGAAATCTCTCATGCTTTTCTTCTAATTAATCCTCCTATCTTACTTTTGGTCAATCTCAGTCAAACAAGACCTCCCATCAAGTACATCTTTTGTCCTAACCACTTGGGACCTATTTCTAATTAGATCAGATTATTCTTGCATCATGTTATCAATCGAATTTCTTCTCATCATTGGGGCACCTAGCCACATTTCGATTTCTCTCCCAAGGGGGTAGGATCAGGACAAAAACATTCCAGGGATCACATCATCAATCAAAACCCCATCGCTTGGGGCATCTTAGCTTCATCACATCAAATCAAGTTGAGATCATCTTAAATCAAAGGCAACCTAATCAATGGTCTTATACAGTGGTGAATACACTCAAAACTAGAGAAGATCGGTCTTATAGAAGTTATTCATTATTGAAACCAGATACATTGATCAAAATGGCTTCATCACTTCAAATCAAGTCAATTTTCTTGCTAATCAAATCTCTTAACAATAATCAATTTCATCACTTCAAATCAAACTGGTTATTTGTTCAAACCAATCAAAAGGTTTAAGAGTTCCTGAAAAATGTTTAGTTTCATCGCTTCAAATCAAAATAAGCATTCTATTTATATCTTTTGATTGATCTTTGTCCAACCAATCTCAAATTCGGTCTTCTTCAAAAGAATGGTTTCATCACTTCAAATCAAACTGTTATGGGTATTCTCGCTAACAAGTCTTTGAATCAATGTGTTGATCACACATCAATTCAAAGAGGGGCAACTATAATCACATAAAATGGTCATCTAAACCATAGACCCCCAATCGCAATAATTAATCAAGAAACCCTAATCTTGATAAACCCTAAGTCCTAAATCAAACAGACAATTCTTCAATCTATCAAATTTGAACTGATCTGACCTAAACCTAGGTCCTAATCGATCATCTTACTTGATTAATTAATTAATTCCTAAAAATCCAATACATTGGCAAATAAACCTTATCTTAATTATTTAATTAATATTTTTGATATATTAATTAAATAAAATTATAAATTTGTGAATTAAATAAAAAAAGAGAATTAAATTAATTAATATAAATAAATGTGCATTTAAAATCAATTAAATCTTTAAAAATGCATATGACATCATCAAATCCAATGAACTAATTATCAAATTGGAAACAATCTAGTTCCACTCAGTTAAATGATTCTTATCTATTTAAATTTTGGAAACAAAGCTATTAACTGAAAATGAAATTGGAAGTTTCCAAAATGACTGATTAGTTAGTTCAATCAACTAAATCTTTCGACCAATCAAATTGCTTGCACATGAATTTGCTTCTTCAATCTAATCTGAGCCACTCTTTTCTTTAGATCTTGACCGTCGATTCGAGAGAGATTTCTATAAAAGAGAGCCTCATTTCCTTCACAAAGGATCCTAACTTTTTCTATCGTTATTATGCAGTTTTTATTTTTATATTTTTGAAGCATTTATCATTTTGAGTAATTGTTTTTAGTTTATTTGTTTAAGCATGCAAACTCATAATTTAAAGCACATTTGATTTTGGGTTTAAAAATAATCTTACACATTTCATTTGGTGCTTCTAAAATGAATTCCTAATTAGCTTGGATTTACCACAAACTACATTTGCATATCATTTAGATCATTTAGCTATAGATTTCAAATCCTTCATTTAGAACAGTGTGTAGTCACTGGATTTTGCGATGACCTGAGAGCAAAGTCTATACTCCTTCCTACTAGAAGGAAATGGGTCGATGTCGGTTAGTGTAGTTGTTTACTACATTTCGATTTCATGTTTTCTAACCCGCTAACCACGTAAAGACTCATTGAAGTGTGTGTGTTTTCAGCTACAAGAACGAAGACCCAAATTCACACATACATATATAAGTCATCATGATATGTCTGTGGATATCAAGTCACATGATATCCATCATGATACTAGGGTTACATAAGCATTTGTCTTTGAAAATGCATCCCAGAGGTTGGAGAGAGAGAGAGAGAGAGAGAGAGAGAGTCTCAACCTTCTCTCATAGAGAAGAAGGCTACCGGACATGATACCTCAAGTATCTCTTAAAGAGAAATGTATCAAAAAAAATTTACACTTCAATCATCTTTAAAAGGAAGAATACATTAGTGTATATATAAACAAATATAAGCAAATCAATGATGTTGAAACTCAATCTCAGCTAGGGTTTCATTATCCACCATACCAAGCTTACCTCAAAAGTATATAAATTTTTATTCTGGAGAGAGGCTTGGTGATAATGTCTATTTTTTTCTCATCATTATTAACGTATCTCAACTGAATTTATTTCCATTATGTATCTAAAATTGTGATACTTGATCTCCATATGCTTTGAACTATTATGGAATACTAGGTTGGACAAAGAGAAGATATTTCCACAATCCATGATAATAACTATTAAGATTTTTTGGATTTGATTGTGTTGTAATTCTTTTTTTTGCATCGACGTTTTGAATCACACTTTGTGATCCATCATCAGGATGAGAAATAAGAGAGCACAAGGAAAAATTAATAAGAGAGCTTAGGTCTGCAACTTTATTCATTTTTCCTTGTTCTCTCTTGTTGCTCATCCTGATGATGGATCACAGAGTGTGATTCAAAATGTTGATGCAAAAAATTTACAAAACAATCAAATCCAGAAACTCTTAATAGTTACTAGGTTGGAGTCTGCATCACTTTTGATGAATCCCAAGTTTACCAAGTATCTATCTATCCAGGAATATCATGACCTAGGTGTTAGAAAGGAGGAATTTTAGCCTTCGCACTTGAGGTTCCATCTCATGAAACCATGGTCTACATCCTCTGAACAAGTATGATCAAAATTCTTGGAGATCAAATGAGTCAGATTCTTTAGCTGCTCCTTCTTTCACAAAAGCATTCCCAATCATGGAATATATTTTCTTCATGAGACTCTCAACATCTTGCATATATCCACAAATTCTCACAACATTGTTTGTAGGAGAAATTTCTTGTATACAGATGTACTTATCTTATTTCATATTAACATGAGTGAATGTAATAAACTGTGGATTTATCTCCAGGTTTGGAAACAATCAACATCCATGATAATGTGGATTCCATCTGAAGCTTCAAGTACATGCATTAACCCCTTGACCTTCTTGTTCAAGGTTGCCTTAGATGAAATGTTAGACTCCTTTTGAATGTGATATCAAGCTTCTAACATCCTCGTCCAAGGTTGCCTCTGATAGATTGTCACACTCCCTCTAAATCTGATGTCCATTTTTAATTCAGTCCCATAACTGTAAGTATCAAGTTTTATTTCTCTTGAATGCAATTTCTTATGCTTCTTGATCCATCCTCAAGACATTTTAAAGATATATTACAAGCAGTTGATAAAACTAAACTATCTTGAAGGGAAATACCAATCATAGAAGCATACAAGATTCGTCATCCAATGTTATAACATGAAGGGTATAAAATACTTATATCTTATATTGGAACATCATAGAGCTAGTCTTGTAGCTGGGACTCATATTTGTCACAAGAATGTGGTAAGGCTATTTATTTTCTATCTTGATGATTACAAGTAAAGCACCATGAATGTCACAACCATGCATTGCATATCCACTATTTTCTCCTTCTTGATTGTTATAGTTTATTGGTCACTAGAGAAGTTATCTCAACATGATCTTCTTCCTATCATTTAGCATGATACATATATGATGTGAGAGTAATAGATCTGAGACTATTTTGGAGCTAATTTCATAAGATTGAGTCTTTCACAATTCCTTGGTAGTACACCTAATGCACCATACTTCTTTTCCTCCTGGATCATCTCGAAGACAAAGGAAAATTCAAGGCAAATAGCTCTTATAGTACATGCATGAGTATATAAGACAGTGAGTACAATAAGAACATAAATGTAATACTCAAGGGATAATAATAAAATTACATATCTCATTATTCATGAGCAAGTGAAATTCATCATCCTTCTTGATGTAAGTATTTTCCTTTCTTTTTTCTGAGTACTAGTCTTCAAGTTCTAGTTTGGTCCCCCCCCTTCCTTTTTTTCTTGAGGTTTATGAACTTCTTAGTATTTATACAAATTTTGGAAGAGTATTCCCCAGTACTAAGAATCTTTATACATTTTCCTAGATATATTTTATTAAATCCTTAAATTCCTTAAGCCTTATAGGGATTCTTCTAACTCTTTACACCAAAATATATCTAAGACTCCCTAGAGAAATTATTTACAAAGATAACATAAACATCCTCCTATAGAGGCTACAGTCATAATTTTATTTTAGATATTATTTATTCATTAAGGCACATCTTATGTAAATTCCATCATGTTCAGATTTTGGTTTGAAAGACATGTCATATTTTCTATGAAGGGAGACAAATTTGACATGCGCTATACTTTTATGTTAAGTATTAGAATAACAGTTTCTCGATATCACTTTCTAGTTTTACCTTACCAACTCAAGCTATAGAGGCTTGAGGTCTTGGTCTATCTGGGCACTTCAATGCATAGTGTCCAAACTGGTCACATCTGAAGAATTGTACCTTGGATATATATTTTCTTCTCTTAAATGATATTTTACCTTTGGTTTCTTTGTCTTTCTTCCTCTTGAAGTTTCCTTTCTTCCCATTCTTGTGAGAATTTTCATTTAGTACATAAATATCTTCATTTGTAGAGTTTTCATGAATACCCCTAGTGATTAGTTTGGATTCCTCTTGAAGGTAGTCTATCTTCAATCGGTCAAATTTAGGGAGTTTTGGGCGAGCATTGATTCCTTGAATAAAAGATTCTCATGAAGCTGGTAGTCCATTCAAGGCCAACATAGTTAACTCTTTGCTATCAATAATATTCCCATTGGTGGAAAGTTGGTCCCCTAATTCTGTATTCCTCTTAAAATATGATGAAATAGATTCTACTTTATTCATCCTTATATGATGAACATTTTTCTTAAGCGACAATGCCCTGCTAGTGTTATTAATTTCAAAAATATTTTCTAATGTTGAGAACATTTTGAATGCACTATCTAATTTGGAGATGATGGGTACTATATGATCTTTAACTGCATCTACTAATAGTTTCATAGCTTTTTTGTTGTTCTTTATCCATTGGCGCTTATCTCCTTCATCTTTAGGCATTTATATCTCATTCTCTACAAATGCTTCCAATTCGTGTTCTTTTAGAGTGAGCATAATTTTGAACTTCCATGAGACAAAATTTGAGGCTCCTTCAAGATGATCTTCAAATCTAACTCCATTTTTCATTTTAACTTAGTATTAAAATTGATACAAATGAGAGCTAGTTTGTCTTTTGACTTTAAATCTGATCGGATCTTCCTTAGACTAGCTCTGATACCATGTTATTGTTTGATCAGATTTGAGTATCTAATTCTTTTAAACTTTGATGTATATGATAGATAATTTTTCACTAGAATATTATCTAATCAATGTTGATCTCCAATAGGTATATAAAATTTATAGATAGTTTCTCACTAGAATATTATCTAATCTATATTGATATATGTAAAGGAGAAAAATGATGTTTATGGAATAAGAGTGTTCTGATACTCAAATCACTTATCACCTTGCATTTAATGTTTAGAGTGGAGGGATAAATAAGACATTCCCCTTTATTCTCAAATGCACAAAGGAAAGATCCAAATTGATCAACCCAAAAAGGGTCAATGCATAAATGAATCAATCTATTGGAAATAAGAATAAAGAAGGAGATCCTAGGTTTCCCTCTTAAAATGTGTTTTGAAATGAATGTAAATGTGTGATAGATTTAGAATGATTAAGGATTTGAATTGAAATGAATGATATAAAAGTACTAACCTTGAAATATTGCAGATCAAAGAATGTTATTTTTTGGGTACTATACTCAGTTTCTAGAAAATCTGAAGTATGATCTAGAAAGGAAATGCAGAGACGAACAAAACCTAGAAATATTTTTTGTTTCGACATTGTCTTATGAAAAAGGTCAACCTTGACCCACAAATGTCAACCCTAACCCAATAATTTCGACCTTGACCTACATAGGTCCAACAGAGAATCTGTTTGTGGATCCCGAAAGTTGGCCAAAAAGGGTATCCAGATCTGGGTTCAAATCCGTAGTCCCAAACCTATACCTGTAAGAAAAAGAGGTTTGTTTGTTGCGTGGGAGGGGTATGCCTTAGTCAAACCCCAATTTAGGAATTAACCTTGAAATCAATAATTGAAATAAGAATGCTATCAAGTAGTAGAATTGAATCTAATAATGAAGCTATGATATTGAATAGATATGCAATTGTAATTCAAATGTAAGCAAGTATGTAAATATGAAAGCATGGAATTTAGAAACCATAAACCTCCATGATTGTATGCTTGGAATACACCTTGAAGAAGTAATGAAAGAGTCTTGAGGATGCACAAAGGATCTTAAAGGAAGATCACACCATCATGATGGCTAGATCTAGGGTTTGAATGATAAATCTTGAATGCTTGAACCAAATCCCTTCAAAGGCTTGAAAGCTTGAATCCTTGATCTTCAATGGAGAAATTGAATGATTAAGGAGGGAGACTTGAACACCTTGAGAGCTTGAAAACATGTAGAGAAATGGATGCTTGAACTTTTTGCTTCTTGACAAAATCTTGGTTACAGCTTTTTGCACTTAGAAGACTTAGAGAAAATGAGAGGAGAAGGCTTCCTTTTATATGAAACTAGGGCACAATATTCTAAGGAGGACGACATAGGAGAATTAAATTGAAATTAGAACCATGCCCCTAGAAGAGGAACTATATTAAATATAATTTAAGATTTACCACTTCGGAACCCCAAAAAAGCCGACCCGGAAGTGGGAAATGAATTTTGGATGACCTCCGACAACCGACAGATTTCCAAATTTGAAAGGGGGACCCAGGTCAAGGTCAAGGTCAAGGTTAACCCAGACCTAGGTCAAGGTCAAGGTTGACCCTGACCTAGGTCAAGGTCGAGGTCAACCTTGACCCAGGGGGTCAGAACCCCTGGAAAAAGTGCCAGGTGGGGGAGAAGGTGCCCGGAGAGGCCCAATCAAGGTCCTAAACAGGCACAGAAGCAAGGGATGACGCAAAAATGGGAGGATGATATGATGGAGGTCAAAAAAATCCCCTAAGGAGGGCTAAATTTTCTTAACATGGAAGTGCTTCCATTTTAAGACGATACATTAAGCCCCCACTTTAGCGAGAGTATGGAAATCAAACATGTTCACGGTAAAGCTAGAAGGAAAGATCTTGGTGGATCACAACAAGGTAGAATATCACTAAGTCAGAGACACGAGCCCCTAGACCAAGGATTCTAACTCAACATACATACATAAAGATATGAAAGTAAAGAGCAATCAATCATAGAAAACATACATGACTACATAAGTAAGACAAGAACAACACTATAAATAACATAGCTTCATGATCTAATCCTACTAGCATGAAAGCGAAAGAGAGAAAAGAGAAAGTGATTACCTCACCTAGTAAGATGCCCACCTTACTATGAATCACCAAGGAGGGAGAGCCCAAACAGGTTCACCAATAAACTATGCTTGTATTTGTCAATGCGTCTTCTGACGGTTTTTGAAAATATCCATAGATCCACATTCTTGTATCACTATGGAATATAAAATGTGTGTCCATTCAGGATTTAGCAACTTATGTGCATTACCTTTCAAGGATTTAGAATATTGTAAAATAAAAAAAAGGGTGCGTATCTCTTCAGGACTTAGTAACTTTTGTGCATTACCTTCCGAGGATTTAGCAAAAATAAAAGTAAAAATGTGTATCTCTTCAGGATTTAGCAACTTACGTGTGTTACCTTTTGAGGATTTAGCATGCTGTAAAATGTAAATAAATGTAAACTATAGTACAAGGGAGACCCTATATATGGCCCCCTCCTTATCATGACTACCCACTAGGCAGGATAAGGAAGAGAAAAGAGGATACCTACTTCACAAGGTAAGGAGATATCCAGCTTAATAACAATGTATACCATATTCTTAGCGAAGAGCCTTGACCCTTACATCCAAGAACATAGATAATCATGAAATGGATATGTCACTTATGGAAAAAGGATCCTCAAAAAGGAAGAGATCTTATCAACAAGAGCGCTAACCTAGAGGAGTGCTTAGGATAAAATGTCATCTTCTAAAGAAAAGAGGGAACAAAGATTCAACTACCAAGCCCCCTGTAATCAAGAGGAAGAGGAATCTCGGAATGAAAGAGTCAAACTCTAACCCAAAGCAAAGGCAAGAGTTTATCAAAAGCATAGTTTGAAAAATAAAGTAGAGGTGATGACCTAGGACAATCGCCTCTCATATAAGAGGGTATCCATAGTAAAAAATATACATCTTTATAAGGAAATAATGTTATATGATAAACAAATGCCACTAAGCTAAGGAAAGTAAATCCTTAGATAGAGGAAGAAGGAAAATACCTTGCCCCTCAGATGTGAAGGCAAGGGATATATCAAATTATATCAAGAGATGTTGTTGTAGAAAAGGGATATCATGCAAGAAGTGAAAAAGTAACCCTTACGAGGGATAGCACACTATTCAGTTTCCAAGGTGAGAAATTTACCAACCATGGAAACCCAAAAACAACAAAATAGGTTATAATCAAGGACATAGATCCTTAATACAAACCAAGATTTTCATGTATGATTGGATATCAAATAATAGATAGATACTTCTTAACCAAGGAAAAGTGAATCCCGGAAAGATAGAAAAGAAGGAGATGGCATCCTTGCCCCCCAAGTGTAGGGACAAGGATGAAAGGGGACCTATCATATCACTCACAATACTATGCAAGACAATGAGCCCAGAAAGATTAGGCTAACATTATTTACATAATATGGAGTTTCATAATAGGAACATAAACGTTATTTAGAGAAAATAGGATTGAAATATAACTCATTGCCACATGATATATAAATAATTTCACTATCAATGAGCTTCCTAATCTTATAATGGAAAGCTTGATATTCGTTAGAGTGATCATGAAATCTATGATAGAAACAAAAAGGAAGAATCTTCAAGTATAGACTACATTTCTTTTTGTGTTTAGGTCTAGTAGTTATCTTGACACGAAGGAGCTTAGGCAAACAACCTCTTGTTCAAATTCCTTCATAGGGTCCTCATGTTTTGAAATGTTATCTGAGATGTTGGTAGCATTGATGTGTTGTTGAGGATTAAATCCCAATCCATAAGAATTCTCATGCCCCCCACTCTGTAAGGGCATTCGAATTCCCTGTTTATTCTTAGCACATCCTTGAGTATGGAATCCTTGTTTAACTAGTAAATGATAACCATGACCATAAAAAAAATCCATATGAAAATAAGTCAATTGAACTCCAGTAGTCACTAAGTCATAATTAGTATGTTTGATAGATTCACAAGAAGGAAAAATAAAGAAATACATCCTAGGAGAAGATGAGGTAGGATCTTGATTCTCCATAGGATCATCACTAAGAGGGAGAGCATTAATGGAATTCATATCATTCCCCGCTAATGTCTCATTACTAGAAAAAAGCCCAAATGGAGGTAAAGAATCTATAATGTTCTCTTCTTTCTATAAAATGTCTACATAAGGAGAGTGTATTTTAGAAAAAGAGTCATCATCATGTATGAATATGTCATCCATTAATAAATCACCCTCTTGTATCAAAGTATCTTCACAAGAAGGGAGTAAATCAATGTCTTTATCCAAGGGTTCATCCCAAAAAGTAGAATCACCCATAATGGATTCATGAGGAAGAGAGTAATCAACATCCAAATCCAAAGGTTCATCCCAAATA
>MU226368.1:523583-533680 GCA_018584345.1 Thuja plicata | reverse complement strand
ACCTAGGTCAAGGTTGAGGTCGACCCTGACCTAGGTCAATTTCGAGGTCGACCTTGACCCAGGGGGTCAGAACCCCTGGAAAAAGTGCTAGGTGGGGGAGAAGGTGTCCGGAGAGGCCCAATCAAGGTCCTAAACAGGCACAGAAGAAGGGGATGATGCAGAAATGGGAGGATGATATTATGGAGGTCAAAAACATCCCATAAGGAGGGCTAAATGTTCTTAACATGGAAGTGCTTTCATTTTAAGACGATACAATATATAATATTAAATCTCACTATTATACACACACACAGAGATATATATATATATGTGTATATATATTCATATGTATATATATATATATGTATATATGTATGTATATATATGTATGTATATATATATGTATATATATATATGTATATATATACATATATATATACACACATATATATACATATATATACATACATATATATACATATATATATACATACATATACATACATACATATACACACACACACATATATATATACATATATATATACATATACGTGTGTACATATATATATGTATATATGTATATGTATATATATATATATATATGTATATATGTGTGTGTGTGTGTGTATGTATATATATATATATATATAATTTTCTATGTATAATTCTCTCTAATATATAAATAAGACT
Source organism: Thuja plicata (assembly GCA_018584345.1). Lineage (NCBI taxonomy): Eukaryota > Viridiplantae > Streptophyta > Pinopsida > Cupressales > Cupressaceae > Thuja > Thuja plicata. The sequence goes on along the minus strand of MU226368.1, from coordinate 533,008 downwards.
TTGAATATGCATTTCACCGATATACAAAGAAGACTGAATGTGTATTGCTCTGATGATGGATTTGATAATACTTATATCATGTGTGTCTCATGCAGAGGCATACCTCTTCATGAGACCATAGGTTTCACGAAGAGTTATGTCTCTTTGTGAGACATCCAATTAATGTTAATAATATATTACACAAGTCGATGTTATTGACTTAAGCATTGTTAATAATCATCGTTACCTTATGACAGCTGATACCAATCGACATTATCGTTATTGATAATGATCTCAGTCACAGTTGTTAATAGTTGACAATATCATTTGATAATGATCTCAACCATAATGGATATCATTATCGATAATGATAATCACAGTCAATACCATAATTTAGATTAATTTTCAGTCGATACCATAATCAAATTTAGGTAATATCATTCACAGTTTTGGTCAATACCATAATCGACTATATTATCAACTTAGTAATATTAAGTTGATATTGTTATCAACTTCATTAATAATTAAAATTGATAATAATACCAAATTAACAATATTAAGTTGATATCAACTTTGTCAATCATTTATAGTTGATAATAATATCAACTATGATATCGATATTACCTTAATAGTATTAGTCATCATTAATGATAATGTTTGTCAGTATACTAATGAATCTTAATGAATTCTACAAATGGTAAGATAATCATATTATGAAATATATAATTACATTACATATGAAGAAGGAGAGGATATCAAATTCTTATTGTCATTTCCCCTTTCTAGAGTGGACATCAGAGACAGAGGAGTTGGCCTATCATTGGAGTCTCGTAGGCTAGTAGAGATGGATAGGGACTCATTCAGTGCATACAGTGAGCGAATTTTGGCTTTACAGGAAGTTTGGAGCCAATTTGGAGCAGTTCCTAGACTTTAGGGGATATCCCTACTTTTTAGGAGGATGTGGCAGTTTCCAGATGTGAGGTCCCACTAGACCATTCCATGGTTTCAGTTTCATGACAAGGTGTGTTCCCTAGTTTCTAGGAGCATCCCTAAATTTTAGAGATGAGATTGTCAGTTGACCCATCTCGTTTGGTATCAGTCACAGATAGGTGACATGGTCAGACTCATGTTTATTTGGTTGATTTGGGCTATCAGAGGCAAAAAGGGAAATATTTTAATATATTTAAATATTTCCTAAGTCAGTGATTAAATAATTTATAATAAGGTTATTTTTATAACCATTTTGGAGTAATAAGGGAATAATTGCTTCATCTGGTCAGGGATGCCTTCATGTGATAGCTCGTTTGAAAGGTCTCAAAATAATATAAATTATTTTCACTATCCAGAGACTTTTTGGCACCTGGAATTATAACATTTTAATAAAGTAATGATTCTCCTATAACATGGACACTTTTAATTGGGAAAATATTATTTTATTATAAAGTGCTACATGTATTTCTCCTTTAGGGTTTGAATTACCTTTGAAAGGAGATATAAAGAGATGGAATTAGAATTGCTCATTATATTTTGACATTTACAATTTGTGAAAACTTGAAATTTCTCTAGTGGAGCGATTCAGAGGCTTGGGACGAAACCCCTAAGTCTGGATTGTTGTGACGCAAACCTCAGCAAGTCTTTGGTGATTGGATTGGTATTTCATTGCATTTGGATAGATAGAGGAAGTGATCAATTTGGTATCAACATTACATCTTTTGGAGATAGTCATTTTCAACCTGGCGACTAGCTTATTGGCTTTAGGCATTTCCCAGCTTGGACGTTTTCCAGAGGCAGCTCGAGCTTGCATTTTGGCAACCATTCCTTCTTAGTAGCCCACATTTTTCAATTTGGAGGAATCTTTAAGGGTTTGTGATAGAAAACCATTCATCTTTGGTGTTTGCAAAGCATTTCTATAGCTGGCATCAAGTTTTGGAGACAGCCACAAAACCATTTGGTGTATTTATTCCTTGAATACAGAAATATGAATATTATGCCTAGTACAATTTTAATAATTCTCAGATTATTAAGTAACTTTAATTTATATGAATGATGCTCTTCATTTCTAGTACGAATTTTTTTATTATTTTTCATTTATTTTTCATATATCTTCAAAAAAACCAAGGAAAACAATAAAAAATATGAAAACAAGAAAAAGCCAAAAAAAATGAAAATTCAATAACAGTTCATTCAGAGGTACAAATGCTGGTCAAAGTTTTAGATTTCAAAATAAATAGTAATTCCAAAGTCACCGGGATTGGGGATCTTTCAATGGTATCAGAATGTACATCATGCCAGTCTGTAGGGTTTCTGGGATTCTATCACAGATGACTGTAGAAAAAGTTATAATAATTCACTCTAGCAACTGGGAAGTTGATAAAAAGTTTTGATAAATCATTCCAGCATTTGGGTATTTGATAAAAGGTTTTGATCATTAATATCAACAACTGAGTAGTTGTTATCCTACACATTTATGCTTTTAGTTAATAGGTGGTAAGACAATAATGACCAAACAGAAAGACCGACATATTAAAAGAAATCAACAAATGAATGGCTTGGTTAGAGAAATGAAGAGTTTTGTCTAGGTGTTTAATGAATATCAATCAGGCATGTCAACGCTGATTGAGAAATGGGAAATGAAAGAAAACAATATGACAAAAATAGGGCAAAACCAAGTGGGACAAGAAATCTCTTGTGATGATTCACATGAAAATGTTATAAATAGGACTGAAACACATGTAGCCATCATTGATTTGGGTGGAATAGCAAGTAATACAGAGGGTCATGTTGATTTTGGTGAGTTTGCACAAGAGAGTATTCTAGATATAGGTATTTTAGAGGCATTGTGCGATGACAATTCATGTCATGATGAGTCTAATTTCTTAGACCAGACCAAAGAAATCAGATCAATGTGTACTCATAGTAGCACTGAATTCCAGGATCATGATTTGGTTGTATGTGTGGACACATGAGGAGATGATGAGAGTGAGCATAGTGTGGTGACAACAGTTTCATCATTGACTGAGGAGGTGGTCTCAGAGGTACAAATTTGTAGTACTATAGATGAGGATGCATGCATTAGTGAACGCATATTGGATACCCCTTACAGAGATGTACCAAACTTAGACACATTATCCTACCATAGAGTATATCCTTAGGTAGTACACATGCCTAAGAATTATCATTTTTAGACCCCTCATTGCTTGATTAGACAACTCAGGGTTGATAACAGGAGGGTAGACATAGTGGTTGAGCACTTTGATGCCACTCGACGGATGTTATCTATGCCCAGTTGGAGCGCTCTCATGACTGATCAGCAGGATAGTAGCGGATTTTCCATGGACAAGTTCCATGCTGTTCATGAGGCTATGGGGATATTGAAGCAAGATTATTTGGAGTTAGTGGTTGATCAGAGTTATCTTCTAGATAAGGATTGCATTTGCTATGATGCCTTGATGTGGAAGGAGGAGGAAGTTGTTGTGCTCACCCATGAGCTTGAGGAGATGAGTGATTCATTGGAGTATACATAGGCAACCCTTTGGGAGGTGAACTTATAGTTGAGGAGCTTACCAACTGACTGGGAGTGGCAGAGTCATCATCAGAGGTAGTTAAAGTAAGAGTTTCCTAGTGACACTAGTGCACTCACCACAGATTTGTGTGATGGTTTTTGATAACATCCCTACAACATCTTCACAGGAGACTAGCAAAGTGTCCTTGGAGTGGGAACACAGTGCTCATGTTGATTTTTTCCCTCCTCTAGGGAGAAAATCTACTATTACACCACCTACAACTGACCATGGACACCAGTTTATCTCACAGCAGAATCAGGGTGGTCAGTTGTCACCTATGAAAGGTCCTTGTTTGGACTTTGAAGATCAGATGTATGAATTACACCTAGATTCATGTGATGAGACTAGTGGGAGTAACAATGAGATTATTGGGAAATATTTTGACATAGATCCATTGAGAGAGCATGTTGTACTTCACCTTGACTACACAGTGATGAGTGCATATCACTCCTCATTTAGACTGTTGGGTGATGATGATATGATTCATTGATATGAGTTGGTTGGACAAGTTTATGCCACAGAGACATTGAGGGAGCCTATGAGAGTCCATCTTGATTGCACCATGAGGAGTACACTCCACTTCTCATTAAGTCCACCGGTAGATGATTGGGTGGTACACAGGTGGGAGTTGGCTCTAAGTTTCTACTATCCATGGTGCAGTAGTGCACTTCCATCTTCAGAGGATAGAGTTATTGACTGCAGGGACCTAACCCAGCAGTTTGGGTGGGATTACTTATGGGACCAACAAACAATCCACCATCATGTCATTCAGTTTCCTACAGAGGTTATCACCTCTATGTCACAGGAACATCATCCAAATCCATGGTTATAGGATGGGGTGGGAATTAGAAAGCATGATATTGTGGATGGTAATCACAGTGGTGGGAGTTTCACGGTGACTGTAGGGAGATTTGTTGTTGATGATGATTTCCACTATCAGTATCTTCTCATGACAGATGCATGTGGGTTCAGATTGTGTTGGGATCCAGGTGTTTTCTTATTTGATGCTTTGTTTCATAGGGATTCCAGTATGATATCACCTTGGTTGTGGGAGCACTCCCATCTAGTGTGGTATCCTGGTATCATCCTATGTAGTGCATTTGATTGGAGGATCCTTGATGAGTTGCTTCATTCCACACACCTAGTATTTTATATCACAGTAGTGCAGTAGTTGGGTGAAGCCATGCATCCTAGTTTGATACATGATTCAAGGATCAACTTTTAGCATACATACGCTTACGTGTGGATGAGTGACATAATTAGTGCATTCACCTTGATCCTGAGACGACTATGTGGCGTGCATGACAGGGTAGTGATAACACTGTTGATGGGTGACTTCATGTTGCTTGATTCCAGTTGGGATGATGGTTACCCTAGTCAGTATCATCTAGTCTTCCCTAAGATGGAAATAAATACCCCAACACTTCAGGAGTATGAGATTGTAGAGGGATTTGTCTATGGGGTGGAGACAAGCTATGGGGTATCCTTCTTGAATTGGCACTATTGGGACCACTTGACTGATACCATGTTTTATGTTGGCATGTTTTATGTTATCAGGATTGGATGGTTGTTGGTATGTATTGTGTAGCAGGAGGGGTTCCATTCTCATAGTGTTGGGATGATTCACATGTGTGGATTATCCACTCTAGACGTCTCTATGACAGGGGTCGAGGGTATGCTTTAGTCATCTTTGATGGTATCAAATCTCTCTTTGGGTCGGGTAGCTATACCCCTACTGATTGGAGACAACATATGCCTTAACTCTAGCTAGGTTAATGGTTTCATTGGCCAGGTCCACTTAGCATTTCAAGAGTCTACATTGCATGTTACAGTGTTTCATCCATATGAGCGGTTAGAGAGTTTTATTTTCTAGGCAGAGGCAGAGGCAGATAATGGGGTGAATTTCATGGACTAGTACAGGTTTGATTTTGGGTTGGTTACTGATCTGAGTTATGACAAATGAGTAGAATGGCCAGTTGTGTGCACTCCTAGTCATGAGGGCAATCAGGGTTGGATACTCAATAGTGATGACATGATCTACTTCACCTCTATCCCATACAAGGTGAACTATGCCTTGATGTGGGATCCAGACAGTGGTTTTGTGATGGCACTTGCACTTCATGGGGTGATGAGTTGTTTCCAACATTAGGGATACATCGTATTTATTCAAAGTTGAGCAGCAGATACAGTCAAAGTATAACATATGGTATAAACGGTATGTCTAGGATGGTGGTGATATAGTGTTGCATTGCTTGTGGACAAGCAATCTCTGGGAAGGGAGGATTGTCATGTACCCTTTCTAGAGTGGACATCAAAGATGGAGGATTTGGCCTATCATTGGAGTCTCGTAGGATAGAAGAGATGGATAGGGCTCATTCAGTGCATACAGTGACCAAATTTTGGCTTTACAGGCAGTTTGGAGCCAATTTGGAGCAATTCCTAGATTTTAGGGGATATGTCTGCTTTTTAGGAGGATGTGATAGTTTCCAGATGTGAGGTCCCACTAGACCATTCCATAATTTCAGTTTTACAATGACAGGGTGTATTCCCTAGTTTCTAGGAGCATCCCTAAATTTTAGGGATGGGACTGCCAGTTGACCCATCTCGTTTGGTATGAGTCACAGACAGGTGACATGGTCAGAATCCTGTTTATTTAGTTGATTTGGGATATCAGAGGGAAAAATGGAAATATTTTAATATATTTAAATATTTCCTAAGTTAGTGATTTAATAATTTATAATAAGGTTATTTTTATAACCATTTTAGAGTAATAAGGGAATAATTGCTTCATCTGGTCAGGGATGCCTTCGTGTGATAGCTCGTTTGAAAGGTCTCAAAATAATATAAATTATTTTCACTATCCAGAGAATTTTTGGCACCTGGAATTATAATATTTTAATAATGTAATATTTTCCTATAACATGGACACTTTTAATTGGGAAAATATTATTTTATTATAAAGTGCTAAGTGTATTTCTCCATTAGGGTTTGAATTGCCTTTGAAAGGAGATATAAAGAGATGGAAGTCAAATTTCTCATTATCTTTTGACATTTACAATTTGTGAAAACTTGAAATTGCTTTGGTGGAGTGATTCAGAGGCTTGGGACAAAACCCCTAAGTCTAGATTGTTGGGACGCATACCTCAGCAAGTCTTTGGTGATTAGATTGGTATTTCATTGAATTTGGATTGACAAAGGAAGTGATCAATTTGGTATCAATATTACATCTTTTGGAGAGAGTCATTTTCAGCCTAATGACCAACTTATTGGCTTTAGGCATTTCCTAGCTTGGACATTTTCCAGAGGTAGCTCGAGCTTGCATTTTGGGTGTCATTCCTTCTTAGCAGCCCACGTTTTTTAGTTTGGAGGCATCTTTAAGGGTTTGTGACAACAAACCATTCATATTTGGTGTTTGAAAAGAATTTATATTGCTAGCATCAAGTTTTGGAGACAACCATAAATCCATTTGGTGTATTTATTCCTTGAATACAGAAAACTGAATATTATGCCTGGTACTATTTGAATAATTCTCAAATTATTAAGTAACTTTAATTTATATGAATGTTGCTCTTCATTTCTAGTATGAATTTGTTTATTATTTGTCATTTATTTTCATATATCTTCAAAAACACCAAGGAAAACAATTAAAAAATGTGAAAACAAGAAAAAGCAAAAAAAATCAGAATTCAACAACAGTTCATTCAGAGGTACAAACGCTGGTCAAAGTTTCAGATTGCAAAATAAACAATAATTCCAAAGTCACCGAGATTGGGAATCTTTCATATTATAAAATACATAATCACATTACATATGAAGAAGGAGAGATATCAAATTCTTAAGGCCAATAGGCCGATTAAGCATTTGATTTCATGGGTTAGAATAATCTAACCGAAACCACAAACATTAACATCTTCTACTATCAACATCACCTGCCTAAGTTGAATCCCCATAACCATGAATATCAAGGGAAATATCATATCCTATAAAGTTACCATGTTAAGGCAAAGAATACTCTGATTTAGTCTTCAATTATTTGAAGAATCTTTTATCTACATCACACTTAACTCAACTAGTTTAGATAGATATTTAAAAATAACTCCCACTGCATGGGCAATGTCTAGTCTAGTATAGCCATATCATACATCAAACTTTTTCCCTCACTTTGGTAAGGGACTCTTCTCATGTTTTCCATCTTTGATTGGGATATAGAGAAACCTGAAATAGATAACATTTTTTCAACTGTAAAGGAAATACATAATGGTCTACAATCTTTCATGTTAAACCTGTGTAAAATCAATTTCTCATACTTACTATAGCTGAGCCATAGATTTGTGTCCACTCTATCCTTTCTAATTTCCATCCCAAAAATATGTTTAGCTACACCAAGATTTTTCATTTCAAATTTAGCAGTAACATGGGACTTTAGTTCTGAAAATATGTATTTTCCCTTTACCAATAAGTAACATATCACTAACATATAATACAATATGCAAGAAATGATCACGATTAGATTTATAGTAAACACAATGATATGGTTTAGAAATATCTAATCCAAAGCTCAAAATATATGCATCAAATTTCAAATACTACATCGTACAACTCTTCTTGAGGCCATACAAAGATTTCTTCAATTTACAAACCAAATTATCGTCACCTTTTACCACATAGTATTTTGTCCATGTCATATAAATATCCTCCTCAAAATTACCATGAAGGAAAACAATTTTCATATCCATTTGTTGAACTTCTAAATCATAAGCAACATCAAATAAAAGAAAATATATAATGGATTGTATTTTTGCAGTAGGAGAATATATCTTACCATAATCAACATTGTCAACCTAAGAATAGCCTTTCGTCACCAACCTTGGTTTAGATTTCTAAATACCTCCATTCAAACCAATATTTTTCTTGAACAACCATTTGTAACCAATAGTTTTTCATCCTCTATGAAATGATACAAGATCCTTGCATGTATCATTCTTTTTAAAGCTATCATTTCTTCATCCACATAAGTTCTCCATAATTTTTCATCATTCATATCTAATGACTCTTCTGTAGATCTAGGTTCATCCATGTTAGTATTTAAATAAAATATATATCCAATCATCAGGTTAATACCTTTTAGGTGTTTTTTAATGTCTTGTATGGTGTTTTTTAATGTCCTGTATACTTTCAAAAAAGTCCATTTGGTGGTTCTTCCTTCTCTTATAATGATTCAAAGCTAGATGAGCTCTCCTCATCTTCTTGTTTATTTATGGGTCTCAGTTCAACATTCTCAAGTGTAGAAGAAACTTGAATCATATATTACTTTTTATTTTGATCAAGTTACAATGTAATAAGAGGCTTAGTTTCTCTAAAATTAACACTTATACTATGTAATACCTTGTGCACAATAGGGTCCCAAATCTTGTATCCATCTACACCATAACTATATCTGATGAAGATATATTTCATAGCCTTGTTCTCCAACTTTTTACGCTTCTCTTTTGGCGCATGTGCATATGCGTCACAACTGAAATCTCTATTATGTCTCAAGAAGGCTTATGACCCAACCATGCCTCTATAGTAATTTTATCAAAAAGAGATGATGTAGGAGACCTTTTTAATTAGGTAGCAAGACATGGAAACTGTAGGAATTGCAAACCTGCAAATCCACAGACCCCGAATACACCTGCATGCAAGAACCTGATACAAAGTAGAAGCAAGAAATGAAAAATCTGAAGAACTCAGAAGTTGCTCAGAAAGAGAGAGCAAAATTATAATCTGAATTAATGAAGAGAATTACAAAGTTTGACCTTATAAAGGTGAACAAACCCTAAAACCTAAAAGCTAGGATGCGCAATATAATTAATATAAAGTATTAATTATATGCACTTAAGT
>MU226368.1:494536-504758 GCA_018584345.1 Thuja plicata | reverse complement strand
TGGCACCTATGTGGATGCCACATGAGCTCCACCTCATCCAAGCCCTCTCTCTCCTCCAAAAACTCTATAAATAGAGGCCTTTCTCAAGAGCAAATCATCTCTCATTTTATGCATTGTTATCATGCTAGTTTATTTCTAGGATTTCTTAAGCAATTTAGCATTTCATAGTAATCTTAGTTCATTTTCATGTTATTTCATTATTGAATCTAGATATCACATCTTAGGTTTAATATGGAATGAATCATAGTTCTACTTTCTTAGTTAAATCTTGCATTAGCATTCTAGTTTAAAACTCGCATTCTCATCATTGTGATGGCTTGAGGCAAGTTCCTCATACTTGTTCTTGAGTTCTTCACTCTCTTAGCTTGCATTGTTATCATAGTGGGATTTGTAATATTTTTTTGGGAGAGCACACCCACACACCTCTCTAAGAGCAAATCAACAAGGTCTTGGGTGCCCTTGTTCAGCTCATCGGAGGTCATGATGGAGTTTTCTTGTTTTCATAGTATGCTTTAGACATGTTAGTATAACTAATTGATTGTTATTTCTCTAACATTTGCATGTCTGAGTGTGCTCCCAACAGGTAGGTTTCCAACATGTACACATACTTCTGTGATTCTGCTGATTTTGATTCTTATGACTTGTTCTGCAATGTATAGCCCTGTGACCAAACTTATTACATGAGTAACAATAACCTTGAAAAGGTCTTACCTCTTTGCAATCTCTTGCCAAACACCCATGTTTATTGCATGCATAACAAGTTCTGTTAAATTTTTTGATTTCTCTTTTAGGTGGTCCAGATATAACCTCTGTAGTATCTTCAAGTTTCTTAGCTTCTGAAGATGCTTCAAGTGTTTTTTCTTTCTCTTGTGATGATTTGATTTCATCTTGTGTTGTACTGAATCCAAGACCAGTAGTGTTCCCTTTTTTTCTTTGTGCATTGACCTGGGATTGAATCAAATCAGAACTTGTGTGGAGCTTATCAATCTTATTATTTGCTTCTGTTAATTCAGATTCCAAATTTTTCTTCATGTTTTCCAATTCCAAGACTTTCATGTTTGCCTGCAAAAGTTCATCTTCCAATTGTTTGCTTTTTTTGATCTTGTCTTCAATGGTGTTCTGGCTATCTGTAAGTTGTTCCTCAAAATATTCAAGTTTATCCTTTAGAGATTTATTCTCTTCTTTAAGCTTTTTGACCATTTTTCCTAGATCACTTGTAGAACAATCTTTCAGATCTTTTCTGAGCCTTTTAATAAGTATTTGAGAGCCATCATTTTTCAACCTTATTTCTTCATTTTCCTTCTCAGATCTGTCAAGATCTTCAAGAGCTGCTTCAAGATTCTTTTTCAAATGTTTTGCTTCAGCTGAGTCCATGATCTCCTCAAGTGGTTAAACTTTCTTTCAGAGGACAAGAGCTCTAATACCAATTGTTAGAAACATTGAGAGGGGGGAGGGTGAATCAGTGTTTATCAATTAATTATATTTCAGCCAATTAAATATATATCAAGTGTGTATCCAAAGAAACATAACACAAGAACACATAACACACGATATGATTACAGAGAAACTTGATCAGAGGAAAACTCTGGTGGGGATTAGTACCCACAAAATATTGTACTAGGTATAATGAACCTGTTAAAGTTCCTTTGCCCTGTTAGAAGCAGTCTTTATAAATTAAGTACAATGACCTGGTTAAAGGTCTGACCCTGTTAGGATTCTTTTATAATAACCCTGTTAGGGGTGGATGGCTTACTGCCTAGGCTCACTGCCCAAATAATATGAAGGCTACAACCCTCTGAATGTTGATATGCACTATATAAAAAATGAACTGCTGCAGTGACACTGTTGTCTGATCAGTTCCGTGTATGCGTGGATGCTCTTACTTCTTCAAAGAGTTATATCATCTTCTGACTTCATTATAATGTCCCTCTATAACTTCTTCTTACACAAAAATTGACACTTGTAACATATCTTTACATTACATACTTATATCTTCAAATCCAAATAGGCGCGACCCAAAACAAATCATTAGTCAGACTTAAAACAAAAATACATAACGCTTTTGAACAAGTTGGCCTAAGCGTGTTTACTATAACATTAATTACATTATTAAAAACTTATAAATAAAGGTGCTTAGCCATTACATTACAAAATCATACGCACTGATTAAAGCTATAGTCGGCTTCCATGCTCTGTTTTCTGGACTGCAGGTCTACTAATCTGTCTGTAAATTTTTTGTACTGATGTTTCGTACTCTGTGCATTTGGATCTAGCATGTATATACATGATAGATTATATATCTAATCATGCATGCTCTAGCGTGATCTCTAACACATGCGCTGATGTGCTGATCTCTGTATCTCTATGTCTGTCCTATTTTCTGTACTTAGTCATTTTATCTTCTAAGTTATATTTGACTGAAACTTAGTATGACTTTGTTGCCATGATTGACAACACAAAATAAGTCATGCTTCCTTAAGAAGACAAATTGCCAACAATGTGGAGTTCCATAATAGAAACATAAATGTTATTTAGAGAAAATATGATTAAAATACAACTCATTGCCACATGATATAGAAAAAGACATAGGAGAATTAAATTCTCAAAATGTAACATATAAAAGGTAACATATAACAATGTGTAACATAAGAACATGTAACATTTGAAATAAGTGGGGGAAAGATAAGATATTCCTCTTCCATCCCAAGATGCACAAAGGAAAGATTCAAATTGATCAACCCAAAAAGGATCAATGCACAAATGAATCAATCATTTGGAAATGAGAGAAAAGAGAAAAGTCTTAAATTTCCCATATTATGGAAAGGAATGTGTGATATATTTAGAATGATTAAGTATTTGAATTGAAATGGATAGGAGAAATGCACTAACCTTGAAATATTGCAGATCAAAGAATGCTATTTTCTGAGCTCTGTACTCTATTTCTAGAAAATCTCAAATATGATCCGGAAAGGAAATGCAAAGATGAACAAAACGCAGAAATATTTTTCCGATCCGACACTGTCTTGAGAAAAAGGTCAACCTTGACCCACAAATGTCACCCCTAACCCAATAATCTCAACCCTGACCTGCACAGCCTCGACAAAAAATCTGTTTGCGGAGCCCTAAAGAAAGCTGAAAAGGGTATCCAGATCTAAGTCCAAATATGCAGTCCTGAACCTGTACCTGCAAGAAAAAGAGGTTTTTTTGTTGTGGGGGAGGGGTTTTCCTTGGTCAAATCCCAATTTTGGAATTAACCTAAAATATATAATTGAAATTACAGAAGTAAACAAAGTAAATGCATAAATTCACCTTGCTTGTAAAAGTCCTTGTGGAGGATTCAAATTCTTGAATCCATAATTATGTATGCACCAATGGATCTAGAATTTAGAAGGTAGGATGTCTTCAATCAATTTATTGTAGATCCCCAACACCAAATCTTGAATGGGTTCTTGATTATGAAGAGGCTTGGAAGAAAATGGATGGAGAGATCACCAAAAAGGGCACTATGTAGCTTGAATCCTTCAATAGCCTCCCATGGATCTCTTTGATGAATGGATGTTTGATGATGGATGAATCCTTGCTTCAAATCTTGCTTGAATACTTTCTTTAATCTTCACTTGATGATTCTTCTCAATTGCTCAAGGATCCTTAGTATCACCTAGTTGATGGTTAATCATGCTTAGAGAAAATGAGAGAGAAAGGCTTTATTTTATATTAAATTAGGGCACAATCTTCTATGGAGGCCGACATAGGAGAATTAAATTCCCATTAAAGACTTTACCCCTAGGAGAGGACTTATGTTAAATATAATTTATGAATCACCACTTTGAAACCCAAAACAGCCGACCCAGAAGCGGGATTTTACTTTTGCAAAGACCGACATCTAGAAACTATGGGACCTTGAGATTTGAACCCTAGGTCAAGGTCAAGGTCGACCTTGACCTAGGTCAAGGTCAAGTTCAACATAGACCCAAAAGGTCAACCCTGACCCTGAGGTCAAAGATCTTAGATTTTCAGTCCAGGATGCAAAAATTAGGTTGGAAAGAAGTGGAAGTAGGGGCAGAATAGGAGGAAAGCCAGGTCTAGATTAGGAACCCATTCAAGGTGCTTGACATGACCCCAAACCACTTACTCGGAAGGCTAAACTAGTCTACCATGGAAGTGTTTCCATTTTTTGACAATACATTTAGCGCCCACTTTTGCAAGAGTATGGACTCAACACAAACTCTTGGTAAAGGTGAACATAGAGAAAGGAAAATATTATAGGAATCAAAAGGGAAAAAGAAATCCTTAATTCCCCAAGGGAATTAAGTCTTTATCAACCCTAAGATCATGATAAGAGAGACATCACTAGTCAAAGAGAAAGAGAGAGAGAGAGAGAGAGAGAGAGAGAGAGAGAAGTGGTTAGCTCGCCCAGTAAGATGTGTGTATCTCACTATGAACTACAAAAAGGATAGGATAGCCCACCAAAAAAGCACTTGATAGTCACCCCATAAAGTTGTGCACCTTCTCACAGCTTCGTACATGTATGTAGTGTGTCTTCTGACAACTTTTATGAAGTACCCATGGATCCATATTCTTATATCACCATGTAATACATTTGTAAAATGCGTATCTCTTTAGGATTTAGCAACTTATGTGTGTTACCTTCTGAGGATTTTGCATATTGAATTGTAATTGAATGCGTATCTCTTTAGGATTTAGTAACTTATGTGCGTTACCTTCAGAGGATTTCGCATGTAAAAATAAATGTTAGAACAAAAATGCATAATATAAAATGAGGGAGGCCGTGTATATGCCCCCTCCTTAAGATGGAAAAGTACATACTATTTTGACATGTTAAGGAAAGAAAAGATCAAGGATAAAGCCTTCTTCAACATCAAGACAATATCCATAGAAAACACCCAGTCCAAGCCAAGAAGGTCACAGCTCCTATGAGGCCATGGAAGGGACGAATGCAAAGAGATATCATGCAAGAAGTGAAAAATTAACCCTTGTGAGGGATAGCACAGTATTTAGTTTCCAAGGTGAGAGATTTATCAACCATGGAAACCCAATGTCAAACAAAGAAATAGGTTATGATCAAGGACATAGATCCTCAATGTAAACCAAAATTTTCATGTATGATTGGATATCACATAATAGATAAATACTACTTAACCAAGGGAAAAGTGAATCCCAAAAAGATAGAAAAGAAGGAGATGGCATCCTTGCCCCCCAAGCGTGGGAACAAGGATGAAAGGGGACCTATTATATCGCTCACAATACTATACAAGACAACGAGCCCCCAAAGATTAGGCTAACATTGTTTACATAATGTGGAGTTCCATAATAGGAACATAAATGTTATTTAGAGAAAATAGGATTAAAATACAACTCATTGCCACATGATATAGAAAAAGACATAGGAGAATTAAATTCTCAAAATGTAACATATAACAATATGTAAAATAAGAACATGTAACATTTGAAATAAGTGGGGGAAAGATAAGATATTCCTCTTCCATCCCAAGATGCACAAAAGAAAGATCCAAATTGATCAACCCAAAAAGGATCAATGCACAAATGAATCAATCATTTGGAAATTAGAGCAAAGAGGAAAGTCTTAAATTCCCTATATTATGGAAAGGAATGTGTGATAGATTTAGAATGATTAAGGATTTGAATTGAAATAGATAGGAGAAATGCACTAAGCTTGAAATATTGCAGATCAAAGAATGTTGTTTTTTGAGCTCTGTACTCTAAATCTGGAAAATCTAAAGTATGATCCGGAAAGGAAATGCAAAGACGAACAAAAACCAAAAATATTTTTCTGATCTGATACCATCTTGAGAAAAAGGTCAACCTTGACCCACAAATGTCTCCCCTGACCCAATAATCTCTACCCTGACCTGCACAGCCTCGACAGAAAATCTATTCGCAGAGCCTGAAAGAAAGCCAAAAAGGGTATCCAGATCTGAGTCCAAATCCATAGTCCCAAACCTGTACCTTCAAGTAAAAGAGGTTTGTTTGTTGTGGGGGAGGGGTTTGCCTTGGTTAAACCCCAGTTTTGGAATTAACCTCAAATATATAATTGAAATTACAGAAGTAAACAAAGTAAATGCATAAATTCACCTTGCTTGTAAAAGTCCTTGTGGAGGATTTGAATCCTTGAATCCACAAGTACGTATGCACCAATGGATCTAGAATTTAGAAGGTAGGATGTCTTCAATCAATTGCTTATAGATCTCCAACACCAAATCTTGAATGGGTTCTTGATTATGAAGAGGCTTGGAAGAAAATGGATGGAGAGATCACCAAGAAGGGCACTATGTAGCTTGAATCCTTCAATAGCCTCCCATGGATCTTTTTGATGAATGGATTCTTAATGATGGATGAATCTTTGCTTCAAATATTTTTTGAATACTTTCTTGAATATTCACTTGATGATGCTTCTTAATTGCTCAAGGATGCTTAGTATCACCTAGTTGATGGTTAATCAAGCTTAGAGAAAATGAGAGAGAAAGGCTTCCTTTTATATGAAATTAGGGCACAATATTCTAAGGAGGCTGACATATGAGAATTAAATTCCCATTAAAATATTTACCCCTAGGAGAGGACCTATGTTAAATATAATTTATGAATCACCGCTTTGAAACCTGAAACAGGCGACCCAAAAGCGGGATTTTACTTTTGCAAAGACTGACATCCAGAAACTGTGGGACCCTAAGATTTGAACCCTGGGTCAAGGTTGAGGTCAAACTTGACCTAGGTCGGGGTTGAGTTTGACCTTGACCCAAAATGTTGACCTTGACCCTGAGGTCAAAGATCTTAGATCCGCAGTCTAGGATGCAAAACTTAGGTTGGAAAGAAATGGAAGTAGGGTCAGAATAGGAGGAAAGCCAGGTCTAGATCAAGAACCCATTCAAGGTGCTTGACATAACCCCAAACCACTTACTCAGAAGGCTAAACCAATCTACCATTGAAGTGCTTCCATTTTCTGACTATACAACCTAAAGCTTGGAGATAGTCCTATTCCATTTTAGATGAACATGGAGAAGTTCAAATTTTAAAATATTATTCTTTGTATTCCCTCTTTCCTCACTAGATGATTATGGTAGGATGATGGAATCAATGAGTTTTTAGTACATTGGATTAATGATTATAATAAAGGATATTTCATACACGGTTCCATCATTACATGAAGCGGATTGCAATTAATTCTACACACTCCAAGGCCGACATGCAGAAGGCTTTGAGTATCTTGGTATTGACAAAATGGAAGAGTATAGATCAAGCTTCCAAATGGATCATGTGAAGGTCGAGGGAAAAAAATAATCCAAAAGGAATTTAGTGAGATTGTATTATATCTAGGTCTTTTGCATATCTTGGAGTTTAGTATTAGGGAAGAGAGATGCAAGCTAATTTTTCTCTTGGGACGATTAGACAACAACAAAAATTTCTAGAGGAGGTTAATAGGAAGAGGATGAAGGGAATTTTCAGATTGACAACCTTCAATTTTGAAAAATTATGGACTTGTTTCTTGGGGAGGAGTTCATTTTGACATGCCGTCACTACCAGTAAAATATTGATATTGCTTCAGCAGTTCTTGTGTGGGAACTGGAATTAGAAACTAAAGATGAGGTACTTTGGGTGATGCACCCATGTGTGAAGTTGAAATGGATAGGAGTCATGATCCCTATGCTTTTTGTGGTAGAAATTTGGGTTGGTTTCAAAGCATATGACAAGAATTGGTGGGAGGGAGAAGACGCTTTGAAGAGTTTCAAATTGTTCCTTGTTCAAGGGATAGATGTTAGCTTTTGAAAGACCATTTGTTGCAACAGGAAATGGAGAAGAATAAGGAACGTGAGATTTGGGAGGCCAAGAAGGAAAATTTGGATACTAGAGGCGGGGTGCTCATAACCAAAGACTCTAGGGCTCTTGGCTCTAAAGGTAAGGTCAAGAAAATATGGTACTGAGTTCTAGTATGGACATGATTTTTATTAATGTAATGAATTATGCATAGTGTATGTTACTGTGTATTACCAATTTTGTTAATGAAATGACATCTTTAGTGTATTTTTCAAGATATTTTTTAGTAGGTGGTGTTCAAATTAGATGATTTGGTTTTAGAATCATGTATTTTAGTACTTAGGTGGCTAGTAAGGGGCAACACGAGATCCCTTTGCTTTACAATTTCTATTTATGAACTCTTTTTATATAATTAATAAAAATAATTATCAATGATAAAAAAAAGTTGAAGTCATTAGGACAATTTAGAAATTTAAAAGAAAACAAATTTAAATTTGTAAAATTGGCCTACATGAGATTACATCATCCCAAAAGTATGTACTTCTCCACTATCACTATCTTCCAAAAATTCCTCCTACCACTCTACTATCTAATTTTTATTCATCTACTTTTGACTAAAGCTCCCACTATAATTTGCTTTTCCTATTTAATTTTTGGCCAGAACTACCGATAATCCACATCTACCACTTACATCTATCGGTAAACCATCTACCCCTAGGCCTTCAAATGATATAAATAGAAGCCCTATAATCCCATTTGGGATAACCTAAAAAAATACAAAGTCTTGTAGTCTCCTTAAGTCTAAAGGTTGTCTAGAGTGTGTCATAATCTATAGAGAGTATGCTCTTTCTCTTTAGATAAATAAAATTGGATTGTATTTTCAATTGTAATTTAATTTCACATGTTTGAGAAGTCTTTGTTTTAAATTGGTATTAGATAATTCTTTTTTCTAAATTGGTAAATATTATTCTTGAGCATGTGCACAATTAATTAATACAATATATGAAAATATATCTAATACAACTAATATGCATGCTTTAATAGGAAGCAAGGGTCCCATCAAAATAGGTCATAAATGATCAAGAAGGAAGCTCCCACAGGACACTAATGGTAGATATCCAATATCCTAGTTCATGTGTATAGTGCCCTCATGGGAGAACTTCAAATATTTATGAATGATCAACGGGACCTCCCCCATAGAGACAATCCATGTGATGAATAGCTTCACGTGAAAGAGGTCCAACATGGGAATAACAACAAATGTAGTTGACACCACCTAGGGTCCCTCGAGGATTTTTAAGGTGGTAGATCCCACAGGGAGCTAGAACATCTATTGTGCATACAAATGGTATCCTTACACTTCTTGTACCTTGTACAATTTATCACATTCACAAAGAGGACCTCTTCCATGATAACAATGACTCTACAGGAAAGATCAACCATAACGCCTCTGATGGTATTATCATTGATCTTTGTAGGCATGTATAAAGGAGAAGGTTCTCAACAGTCAAGAGAATCCAAAGGTGTGAAAGTTAAGTCCACATTTTTTAGTCCTCTAGTTTAGAGGTGATATTGAAGTGATGGGGACCATGTTCACAAAAGGACTATCACTATATGTAGGAGAGGATGATGCATCGATAAAATTTGATTCATGTTAGGCTCACCAAAATGTGTAGAGCCATTCTCATGATGCACACTTGTCCTATAAATTTTTAATTTTAATGTAGACATTAGAGAATTACAATTGTTAT
Source organism: Thuja plicata (assembly GCA_018584345.1). NCBI lineage: Eukaryota > Viridiplantae > Streptophyta > Pinopsida > Cupressales > Cupressaceae > Thuja > Thuja plicata. Next base: position 495,216 of record MU226368.1, on the reverse strand, counting down.
TCTTGGCAATGTCATTACTCCTATGGAAGGCCATTAACACTGAGAATCCACCAAGTTTTTTTTAAGCTTCTGTTTGGCTCTATTTTACGTCTACTAGATTTTTTTTGCAACTTATTGATGACTTGGACACTCTCTACAAAACTCTCACAACTTCTTGGTCATTTTCACAACTCCATGCTTCTAGTTGTAGAATCTGATGAAAGATCATATTCACGCCAAGATCCAGCTGCATGCAAAAACCTGTCACAAGAAATGAAGAGAAAGAAGGAAAAAGCTAAACTCAGTTTTTACTCAAAGGTGAGAGAAAAATTATTGACTGAATTAATGAAGAGTAATTACAAAGTTCGACCTTATAAAGGTGAACAAACCCTAAACCCTAAAAGCTAGGATGCGCAATATAATTAATATAAAGTATTAATTATATGCACCTAAGTGAAAGCATAAGCCGAAAAAGAGTAAACTGATTACTCTAACACCCCCCCTTAAGCTGAATGCAGGGAGAAAGCAATCTTGGCGTGAATCTGATCTTTCATCAGATTCTACATGGTATCAGAGCTGCATGCAAAAACCTGTCACAAGAAATGAAGAGAAAGAAGGAAAAAGCTAAACTCAGTTTTTACTCAAAGGTGAGAGCAAAATTATTGACTGAATTAATGAAGAGTAATTACAAAGTTCGACCT